>CAWUFW010021517.1:0-118785 GCA_963921515.1 Calotriton arnoldi
AGTCTCCCGATAGTCTTTCTCTATGTTGCCGGCCGGCGGCGTATGACGTGATTACGCGCGTACAAAATCACTCACAGCTGGTAGAGCGTTTGTTCTGTACTGGTGTGGCGCGAACAGTGAGGACCGTACTTTTGGACGGGAGATCCGGGCGGTAAGTAAATATAGTTGGGAACCGGTGCTTTAGAAACTTTGTGAGTAGGAGTATCGTCATTGTGTATGACGCGAGTATAATTTTGGTATATGTTTGATCTAATGAGTGAGGCGAAGGAATGGCCAGTGACCGGAGGGTTACTTCTGTTTTTAAAGCAGCAAAATATTGAAGGTAATTTTTAACTTTTGGTATGCTTGTCTGTATTAGGAGAGAAGAATGTGTTGTAGTAGTAGTATGCCTATTTAACCTAGATTGGCCTCCTTGCTACTCTAATAGGTTTCCATATGAAGTTTGGAACCATGCTTTGCGGGAAGCTTGTTCCCCCGATGAAAAGGATTTGTTTCGATCCTGATAGCTTGGAATAGACTCCAGGTATTTTCTTGAGAGCAGGTGTTTAATTGGTGTTTGTTTGGGGGTGAGCACAGGCACAGTGACATGTATTTAATATACACTGAGAAAGGGTGTTATTAGAGGAATTCTTGGGAATTTACACACTAATTCCTCCCCTTTAGATCACCTATGGGAGAGTACATTTTCACGTGTTAGTCGTAAGACTACTTTTACTGAGCACTGTATGGGCAAATAAGGGATAGAACTAGATCGGTAGAATATATGTATATTTATGTAATTTAAAACTTTGATTACTATTGTAGATTTATGTACCCTTGTCCTGAGGAAGCCGAAAGCAATTGTGGACTGAAAAGCGACCGCGTCGACAGATATATGAGGAGTCCCATCATTTATTTTTCATCTGGCTTTTTGATTATAGGCGCACATTAGTGAATGAGAGAGAGGTGTGATACCTCTTGTGCGTAGAGGATTACCTCGGAATGTATCACTCGGACTGAGGAGTGTACATTAATATATGTAATAATTAGGGTTTTTTATGTTGTATTGAACTGTGTGTATGTATTGTTGTTTTGATCATGATTTATGTTTGATTATTGTATATTTGTCTATGTCTTATGTATAGTTCATTTGATGTTTAATTCATGTGTATTCATTTTAGGTAGCAGAGTCCCGCTGAATGATATGTGTAGCTAGTGAAATTATTTATATTTATATTTACAAAATAATGTTAACGTCCGGGTAATTGACGGTGCCTGTGACGAAAATAAATGAGCGATTGATCCCTCCATACTCTTTTTCTTTGTACATCTTGCTGATGTTTTATGCCCAGGTATAGGAGGGTCATTTGGGCATACCCCCCTAGTTGTATTTTATTTTTTTATACATTCCAGGCAACATCAGCTTTTCTCCTACGATAAGATTGCGCTATTTGGATTACTGATTTTCATCCTGTGTCCTTTACATTTAGTCTGTTGTCTCTTGTTGATATATGGCATCCTACGCTGTCTTAACAACCGCAGAACCATATGGCCCAATAGCGTGGCTAGATCACAAAACGTGTGTTCACACGCAGGATGGATAATAGATAAGGATAAGGTCCACCTGGCACTTTGCCAATATATCTTTCCTCGCGCGCTGCCCGTTTTCTTTTTCGCACGTAGACTCTTCACTTGTCTATATATCGGCCGATCTGCATACGCATCAGACACCAAACCATGGACTGAGACGGAGCAGTGAGGACTGCAGGTAAGCACTCTGAATGGATGTTGCTAATTTTGCCTCTTATCACGTTGCCTCTTATCTTTTTGATTGAGTAGCTTTGTTTCTTAAGATTGTATCCTTTTTCTACTTATGTCTGTCTAGTTGTTTCGAGATTTTCTATAAACTCATGACTTATCGCGTCGCCTCTTATTTCTTTGATCGAGTAGCTTTGCCTTTTAAAGACATTCTTTTCTACTTATGTCTGTTTAGTTGTTTCTTGAATCACCATAAACTCTTGGCTTTATACTCACCATTCGGTATTAGATTATACTCGTACTTTGACCCGCATTGGTCTTTGCTCCCACTCGACTCTTATAAACACCTCTAATTTTTGATTAACCTAAGGTGTCACACATCTCACATGCCGCAGGCCTGACAGCTTTTACTTGTCCTGCGCTACAGGCAGGCTTTAGGGGCTACTGGGTTATGTATCAAACATGCTGCTGGTGTGACCGCTTCCACTTGCTACTTGCCATGATTAGATAGATGATTGGCATAGCGCCTCTCTTCTTTTTTGATTTGGTTTATTTCGGAAATAGAGACCGGACTTACTACTGTGTTTAGAAAAAATAAGTTTCTTCATGTATTATTTAACACATCGTTATTATCCTCGATTTTGGTTGTTTTCTCACATAGAGGCCTGACTCACACCGGTTTTTAGAAGAATTGGCATCCTTTCGCAGCAATTGTCAGACCAATAACCTACTTTGCTCTTTGCGCTCCCTTTTCGTGTTTTCTAATTCAGTTTCTCCTTTTTGATACAGGAATATTGACTAGGCTCTTATCAAGGAGACCTATCTTTCTGGCACAGTATGAGATTGACGAACTAGGTCCACACACTGGAACCAGGCAGGGACCGGACCGGGCCCCAGTTTCCACTCCCAAGTAGACACTATCATCGCCGCTATTCACCTGAAGACACATTTGGTATGTACCAACTGGGTTACAACCTGTTCTATTTCCCTTGGGGACCAAAATAGATACATCATGACTAAAATACCGTCTAGTTATGTCTGGCAGTGTAAGATTCTGGTATTCGCCCGTGAAATCAATTTGTGTCACACAGCGGGATACCCACAACAGGCCTTACCAGTGTCCAAGGTCAATTACCCCAATTAAGACCCCTTGCCCATGGATGGATCCACTACTTCTGGTACATCCCTTTGTACTTGTGAATGTGCACCACGACAATGGGGTTTTAATTTATGTAACTTTCGTAGTAATCATAGCCATTATATGTATAATAATGTTGTTTTTAACTGACTCACTGATGGATATACCATTTCTGGCACATCCCTTTGTATTTGTGTATGTGCACCACTACAATGGGGATCAATTTTTGTAACTTTTGCAGTAATGGCAGCCATCAATTGCATAATAATATTGTTTTTAATTGATTGTTAGGTATGTCATATGTATTGTTCTCTGTATTGTGCACCCATCACTGTCTCCAGTGTCTTGTACATTAGCAACTAAGAACATTGTTCTGTGTAATGTTTAGTCTTATATATGGTATTTGTCATATGTTACAAAAATCAGTGTGTTTATGTTATTTATGTTACACTTTTTTCAGCCCTGACGAAGTTCAACCATTGAACGAAACGCGTTGGCTGATGCTTTGCTCAAATCTTATGGATTGTTGGAAATAAAGACGTAGAATTTTACCACGAAGACACTGATCATGCTTTTTTATTGATATAATACTGACTGGGAAGTGCACCGCTCCATCTCTCTTAAAGCATCCAGTGACACTTCTTCACCTTTCCTAAATTGGACTTTTACATGACCCCTCATAAAACCTCTAAAAGTCTTAAAACATTTAATTTTTGCAATAATTCAACAGTATGGGGCCGATTCCGATTCGTGCCGGAAATCTCTCCGACCGAGCCGGACTCGGAGAGATTTCCGACCGAATCGGACCCTAGCAGTCCGACCGAACGAGTACGATGCGCACGTATGCTATCGGACTCGATTCGGTCGGACTCCCATTGAAGTCAATGTGAGCCAGTGGTACGACGCGTACACGGCTCCCATTGACTCAATGGGCACGACGCGAACAAGGGCGCCCCCTACAGCGTGTTCGCGTCGATGCGGGTCGCACCGTACATGCACGTGTAGGGGGACCCAAGGCTCCCCCCTGTGTGCGACTCGCGTGCCTACGCTTCCAGGGGGGTCCGACACGGACCCCCAAAGTTCGGCTCCGACAGCTCCTTGGAGCCGGACTGCGCGAGTCGGTCGGAGCGGTTGAGGTGCGCATCGTACTTACCCGGCCGGGGAACGTCTCCATTGCGCGGTGCGAGTCGTCCCCGTGCGAGTCGGTCGGAGCGGTCGGGTCCTGCGAACGAGTCGGTCGGAGATTTCGCGAGCGCACGCATCGTACTCGCTCGCCCGGACGCACGTACGATTCGGTCGGGAAATAGGGCTCCGAATCGGATCCGGTAAAGCCGAATCCGATTCGGAGCCCTACCGGCCGAGATCGGAATCGGCCCCTAAGTGTACAGGGATCAAATTCAATTTCATTATTTGATTCTGTTTTTAATTCTATATACGTCGATTTCTTTCTCCAATCCTGTTAGAACTTTAAAACTTCAAGACTTGTCAACCAATTTCAACACTGCACTTTTACAACAACTGACCCATGCCAATGTGGCACTCTGTGTCATCGTCAACCAATGCAGCTCAACAGTACACCAACAAACCAATCTGCGTGTGGTACACTTTGATGAATTTTCTCACTCCTCCCAGTGGTTCACACTTCTTTTACAATTTTCTCAGCCACAAATTCTACAATTCTAAGTAAGCATAATAAACAAATAACTTTGTCTGATCTACTAAAGAAAATCAAAGTACTTCATACAAGAATCAATCAGAATTAAGGTTTTAACTCCCTCTGACTTCACTACACTTACACACGCGAATGAAATCTAACGGCAATCAATATTAGTATAATAACAACAACACTATATTCCCTATCTCAATTGTACAATTTGATGGCATCTCACGAATATACACCACAAATCTTAGCAGACAAATACCAGTACAACTTCAACTGTTCATTCATCTCTCCCAGGTTCTTTAACTACCTTGAGTCCCATAACCACTTCAACTGCTCAACATTTAGCGCCTACACACAACTTATTCTTAAGCACAACAACAAGACAAACTCTAAAAAAAGACAATAGCAATGCATACCACAGCAATCACCTTCAAACTGAAATTCTGTCAATCTTTAAGTTTGGGCTTAAGGACATGAACATTTCTAAACTACAGCTTATTATTACAGTTCTTGTCTAGTGATATGAACTCGTACTCAGCTACCAACAGCTGAAGCAAGGGGTCCCGCTCATCACTTACTCCTCAACAATAACCCAGCACTCATCAGGTCAATGGATCTCTGCTGTTAGATGAGATGTCAAAGTTAAATCTCAACATAAATCATTATCAATTATCATTTTTTTAGTTCAGTCAATAAAGAGAGTTAAGTTGAGTAAAAGGGTTTTATTTTAAATCTATTTGTTTTTCATTCTATTTATTAAAGTCTTATTTATCAAGTATCATCAGTAGGGTTAACAATCAATCAATCAATATTCAATAACAAGATGAATCAATTCAAAAAATCACAATAAGCATTGATATAATATGTGTAACAAGCAAGTTCCATTAAAAAATGTCCCTATTCTAAGCTAAGTCAAGATAAATGTGAAAAGGATTAAATGTGTCAGTTCAAAAACCCATGAAGAGCTCTGATAAGAGAATAGAGCATAAGCATAAAGCTTTAGTAGAATAAGCTGAAAAGTATTCACAGCTCAAATAGAAGCAGATAAATGCATAACCTAAGACTTCTCAAAAAGAGATGTCCAGAAAACTCAGTACAGAGAGTCAGAGAGTCAGTAAAATGAAAGAGATGTTGACCTCAGTCAATCAGTGTGCTCTGCATCAAAAGGGTGGAAGAATCTGTCCTAATTAAATTTGTCTAAGTAGTCTAGGAACACGCACTAATATAAACACACATTTTCTTTCTTGCAACATTAATAGTCTTTCTTCTTCATGTAGACCAATAACATTTCAGCACACTCCTGGTAACAAGTCTAATCTCCACCTTCTCACCAGAGCACAATCCTATTTCAACCACATGTCCTGGAATGTTACGGGCACATCCTTTCTTGTTTATAGTATCATCTTCCCATGATCATCCTCCCTGTCATCTACATGTACTGTGGGGTGAATCGCAGACGTCTACTACAACAAATGTTTATTCATTAACTAATATAGAGTAGCTTCCGAAAATGCAATGTCTGCAGCAAAGAGAAGAAAAGCAACTTGTATAATTGTCATTTAAAGTGAAAAACAAGCATTTCAGTATTAATGGGCCTTCACGATACCAGCAGGGCATCTTCACATATGCCAATATATGGATTCATACTTCATTACTAGGTTGCAGGCTTATAGGTTTAAAGTGTGGTTGCCTACTACATTTTTTGCATTAAACATTCTTTATATTTAAACATAAATTCTGCACATTTATATTTTTAATAAAGCATTTGTTAAATAATTAAATTTGTGTTAACCTGAACAATGTGACAATGAGCCCTATGATGAAGCATGCCACCCTTTAGTTAGTTTAGAACTTTCTTCCTGGGGAAATAATTAATTTGTCAAATTGAAATCATCATGTTGGAGTTATTTTGCTATTAATTTACTCTAATTGTATTTCAAGAACAAAATTACAAACAAAATTAAAATATTGAACTCATTTACTATTATTAAATACAATAAAAAATGTAAGAGTCATACTCATTAACTTCCCTATTGATCTCAATGCCAAGGAAACCACCAAAGGTGCTCCCACCAGGCTTCCTGAAACCAAATACCCACAACACAACCCAAAGAACAAGATTTCTACACTAATACTCTCACATATATTTCACTAAATTATACAAAGAAGGACTATACACACACCAACAAACAGGACACAATACCAATGACCAATCTCAACCTACCAACAAAAATATGACACACACACTCCAAAATCTCTTTAACCACATAAAAAAACTAGAGTACATTAAAACACATTCTCTCTCCTCAACAACAAAACCTCAAATGGCAATTGGAAACCATAATTAATGGTATGGCGTTTTTCATCGGATTGTGTGAGTTTTCTGGTGCAGTGGACACAAACCCTAGATTCATCATATTGCATTTGAAATCTGACCCAACATGATGAAGTTATGTTCAATACACCCCATTTATTAATGTGATTGGTAGAAATTATTTTTATGCAGTACTATCAAAACTTATTCCAAAATGTAAATGATAAATAATTTCTCTTCTAAATAAATAATGGTAACTTAAAATATTATGATGTCGATATATAATATGTTTTAAAGATTACAGATTCATATTTAATATTTAATTTCAAAATTCATAAAATATATTTAGGCTAAAATGTATTCAGAAAAATAATTTGTTTTATATACTACATTTTTACATTGTTTAAAGCTATTTTAATAATTAGGCATATAGAAAGTTACATTATGTTTTGATGACTACCCATATAGAAAATAACACTCATTTTCAATTCAATTCAAAAGCACTTCTTAAGCGCATGGCTACCTGACACACTTCCCAGCACTAAAAGTTCTGCCTGACTCCTAGTAAATCATGATTACACAAACAAGTATGTTTTAAGCTGTTTCCTGAAACTGAGTAAATGGTCATTCTACCTGAGGACTAGACGAAGGTGAAGAAACATGACCACACTCCATCAACATTCTACCATGAGCTTCATCTCAACATTCTAAATTCAAACAGGTAAGGAATAACAGAGAAGGGAAGGGGGGGAGGGGTGAAGGAATGTACCATAGGATAAGTTACAACACTTCTCCTTTTTATCGAATAAATAAGATATTCAAAATATAGAAAATATATTACAGATAAAACAGCATTTCAGGAAAAGAGAGCACTAAAGTTGAACTGTACATTTCAGACATAGGACAACAATATAAATCAATCTGTTTTGTAATCTGATTGGCAACCAGGAGGTCGGCGATTTCTGGAATCTTTATTTGTGCTACAGGAAAAGTTTTACGAGTATCCTCAGGAATGCCCCTTCCCAGGGCAGCAGGCTAAGTTATCCATGCTCCAAGAACGACCATTTTCTAGTACCACAACATTGCATTTAACCCATTTAATTCTTTCTGGTTTGGAGAAAGATGCAAACCTGTTGTTAGTGTTGTGGGGTCTTTTGATAACTACCCATTGCCCTTCTTTCCAGTCCCGTTTGACCATTCCCCATTTACTGTCATACCTTTTTTTGTATTTTATTTGATGGTGCTTTACTTTCTCTTTGACAATCTCTCTATCATTCCATACCGGATTCCCACCATTTAGCTAGTTAGGCATCATTTTAGAACCCGGGTTCCTCCCCTTAAGGGATACAAAAGGAGATATGCCAGACACAGCATTTGGAGTAGAATGGTATGACCATAACATTTTCCTGATTGCCTTATCGAATTGTTCTTCTGTGGTTTGAACCGACTGTATGGTATCTTTAATCATTCTGTTGGCCCTTTCCACAAGACCATTAGCTTTGGGGCACTAAAGAGGAGTTCTTATGTGGCTGATGGACAGATTTGTTAGGAAGAGCACCATTTCATCAGACGTGAACTGTACATCATTGTCAGTTACGTTGTCACTTGGTAAACCTTCTTTGAGAAGGTATCAGATAGAAACTCAATTAAGGTGGCAGTATTAATATTATTTACAAATTTGGTGGTGATCCAATGTAAATGGTAATCCATGGTTATAAACATATACCTATTAAATACATTATGCAAATTCATGGGTCCAATTATTTCCAGACCCAACTTGTCCCATGGTTTATTTGGAACCTCCACTGGAAGGAGGGGAATCTTCATAGTGAGATTAGTCTTATCGCTGGCACAGCAGGCTAGGCAATCTTTCACCTTTTCCTCCACCATAGAGTTAATTTATGGGAACCAATACTCACTCCGGATTTTGTTCTTGGTCATACTCCTTCCCAAATGACCCTCATGGGCAATCTCAATTATGCGGTCACAGATTTTACCAGGGGGTACAATCTTGTTGGACTGCATTACTTTATTATCAATAATCGATAGCTCAACCCTTACATTCCAGTAGAGTTGGAGTTTGTCGGGCAACTCACTACACTTGTTAGGCCATCCTTTAGTGATCCTTTCTTTGACAGTAATAAGAATGCCATCATTCTTATCAGATTGTTTCCATTTTTCTTTGTAAATAGCTGGGATGTCTATGGACAAAATCGATTCTCCAGTGGGTCTTTCCGGAGAGACCATCCTTTCATTAGGTAAATGAGACAGGCAATCAGCTACTTGGTTTCTTGCTCCTGGGACATATGCTATACTGAAATTGGACCCTTACAAGCCCAAAACCCATTTGGAAATACGATGTGTGGTTTTATGTATACTTTTAGTAGAGAACATGGGAATCAGGGGCTTGTGGTCTGTTTTTAAAACAAATGGTATCCCCCACAAGTAAAACTTGAAATGGTTTATGGCCCAGAAACACGCCAAAGCTTTCTTTTCAATATTTGAGTAATTGTATTCTGCCTCCTTGCGTCCTGGAGGCAAAAGCAATTACCCTTTCCTTGCCTCCTGTTGTTTGAGTAAGGGACGCACCCAACTCTTTCATACTAGCATCAGCAGTCAGTATGTTTTTTGTCTTGGGGTCGAACATACCTAAACATGGTGCATTGATGATATCTTCTTTTATTAGATTGAAATCTGCCTGACACTGTTCTGTCCAATCGAATGTGACAGTTTTTTAAAGTAGATTTCTAAGGGAGTGAACCTGTTCTGCAAAGTCCTGTACATATTTGGCCATGTATTCCACAAGACCTAAAAGTGACTTAAGTTCCTCTTTGTTAGTAGGGGCAGGTGCAAATCTAACAGAATCAATTAAGCTGATTTTCGGTTTATTACCATCTTACGAGATCGTGTGCCCCAGGTATTCAACCGGCTTGACTTCAATTTTACATTTATCCATTTTGATGGTAAGCCCTTCTTCCTCAAGTTTGTTAAGCACCTTATCTAGAGAATTGTTATGTTCTTCTCTAGAACTACCGTAGATCATGTTGTCATCTTGAAAGCAGAGAACTTTTTCGTTGCCTTGTAAAATGTGTTGCATCTCCCTTTGGAACACTGGAGCAGCAGATGCCAATCTGAATGGCATTCTACAGAATCGATATGCTCCAAAGGGTGTTATGAAGGATGTTAAAGCCTTTGACTCAGGGTGGAGTGCTATCTGGTGGTAAGCGGATGAAAGGTCCAACACACTAAAGTAGCTTGCACCCTGGAAAAACACTCAACATCTCATTGATGTTCGGTAAGGGGTGTCTGTCAATCCATATATTAGCATTAAGGTCTCTGAGAACCACACATAGGCGAAAACTCTTCCCCCCTTCCTTAGAGGCAAAAACAATAGGAGCCAACCACTCCGCGCACTCAATTTTCTCAATCACTCTTGATGCTTCCAACCTATACAACTCTTTTAAGAGAGGTTCTCTCATAAGTAATGGTACTGGATGGACCTTATGTACTACAGGTTTGGCACCAGGCTTAAGTTTGATTTTGTGGATAAAATGTTTTAATAACTACAAATCATTAGTGAAAACCTTGGGGAATTTATCACATATACTCATTCCAGTAATGAACCTGTCGACCAAATAGACTTGCTCTTCTGCATTAGGATCTTGTTTGATCCCCATGTCTCTCTTGTGTTTTTACCCCAGCAGGTCTGAACCATGTTTGGGAATGTTTACCTTCCCCAGGGTGGTCCTGTCCTTAAAATTAATGTGCATGAGTAACATTCCGGATAAGGGAATGGGTTCCTTGTTATACCCTCCAGGACTTATATCTGGTGTCAACATAGTATATGTTTTATTTTGAAAACTATCTTTAAATGTTTCTTCATTTATCAAAGTGTATGGTGAGCAAGAATGTGCAAAGACTTTAAAGTTAACACCATCCAAAGAAACCTCACACTTAATATACGTGCTGTCAGATGTCATCATAGTATCGGAAACATGAAATACAAATATGTTTTTTTCCTCTGAATCCTCCTTACTGACCATGTGGGTTACTTTGTTCCCTATATCCCTGCAACCTTTGGCGATGTGTCCCTTTTTGTGGCATCTCCTGCAAGTTACTCCACTTGCAGGACATTTAATGTAACTTGCCAAATGGTTAACGTTACCACATCTGAAACACTTAAATCTACCACTCTCCGATTTCTGTTTGACGGTTCCTAAGTCACTCCCTTTACCTTGATCAACCTTTTCCACAACCTTATCTACACTTTCAGCATCTGGGTAATTGTCTACCATTTTCGTGTCTAATGGCTCTTTCATTTCTCTCATTCAAAATGCAGTGTGTACAATACTTTTGGCTATATTTACTGCCTGCGATGTCAAGATTATCTGCTAGCAACCTTTCTTGAATCTTCTTATTGTTCGTACACCTTACCAACTGATCTCTTATCAAACAATCTCTCAAAATACCAAATTCACATGTGGTAGATAAACCTCTTAAGGCTGCAACATAAATTGTAACTTTCTTGTTCTTTCCTTGCACTCTTGAAATAAAACAGTGTCTTTCTAGCACAATATTGATTATTTCTACAAACTGATCTTCAAGTTTTTTAAGCGTGATAATATAAACATCCAAGTGTGAATCTCCCTGTGCATCATCCTTCCCATTTTGTTCAGTGGTGTTCACTTCAGGTAGGTCGTCAAAAATTTCCCTAGCATGAGTTCCCAAGTTATGTAAAAGTATGTGCTATTTCCTTACAGAGGAGAATCTGTCTCCACCAATTGCAATAAGAAAAGATTTAAATAACTTTATCCATTGCTTCCAAAGAATTATAGGTTCTTCAAGATCACTCAGAAAAGGCAGTGGTTGGGACATTGCCAAAGATGCCATAATTAAACTCACCAACCTAGTGCACTTACACACATGGCAGTATAAATAACAATTTGTTAATACATACACAGTATGTGCCTAAAACAATAAATTCCTACCGATTCCCAAGAAATTCTGGAACAATAAATAGATATATAGGCTCAAAATTCAATTAATGAAACAGATGGAAGATTTCCCTTGTTGGTGAGGCTTACACATGGCATGCCAAACAAACTTGGAGGGTCCACTGGGGAAGGAAAGAGAGAAGGAAAAAAAACAGTAATCTAAAGAAAAGATAGGCAGTTTAGGCAGTGTGGCAGTTTTGGCAGAAAGGAAAAGGTCTCTTTACAGCTCCTCAAGAACTGTGAACTACAGCAATAGCCTCCCAACTTCAGAATGCAGTCCTAGGAGCAGAGAATGGGAGCCAACCACCGGATTCCTTCAGGCTTCTCCTCAGGGTGGCGATAGTGGAAGCGGTGCTCACACTTCAGTGCTCCAATGGTGCTCTCATACAGCACTCCGATGCTGCCTTCAGCATGAAGTCCAGGACAGAGATTGAGAGCCAACCGCTGGATACCTTCAGGCTCCTCCTCAGGGCATCGGAAGTGCAAGCAGTGCTCTCACTGCAGCGCTCCGACTCTCCCACACTGCTTGCACGCACTAGCCGACCTGCACAGGAAATGTGTCCCTGATACAGGTTCCTTCTGAAAGGCTGAAGGGACCTCCACAGAAATCCGTGAGGCAGGGAGGAGTCTAAGAGGAATTCATAGGCTCCAGCAGCTGTGAGCTCACAAGGGGAACCTTAGGGAAACCCTGTGGTACAGATGATGAAATCCCTGAAATAGAAAAGCCACTGAGGAGACTACTTGACTCTCGGATGAAGGCAGGCAGGCACAGCAACCGTAGAACCGGCGGGGCAGCAAGAAGAATCCTCGCAGAAGAGAAACAGCAGAGGAGAAAACTTCTCTTGCCAAGTAAGGCAGGTTACACAAGGACAAAAGGGGAGAGGACTCTCCGCTGCCCCCTACGCAGCGATCCCCATGGGCGTCACCAAATTTGAAGAAACATACACCTCAAAAGAGCAAAGTGGCCTTATTCTAGAGTCCTTTGACAAAGCACTTCGCTGCCCACACTCCATCAATGTACTACCGTGAGCTTCATCTCGATATTCTAAATTGCAACAGGTAAGGAATAGCAGAGAAGGGAAGTGGGGATGTACCATAGGATAACTTACAACAGAAGGGAATTCCATTATTTGGGAACCAAGTGTGCAAATGGGTGCCCCCCCACACCTGACCTTATTCACCCTTGGGACGACAAGCAAATTTAGGTTCCCGGATCTAAAATCTCTTGTGAGACAGTAATGGTGAGTTAAATGATGTAGAATTTGCGGCCCCTTCCTATACAGAGCATGGTGAGCCAGGCACAATGCTTTAAAGTGAATATTTTTTGTATTTGCAGCCAATGTCATGAGGCCTAATGCAGGTGAAGCTGTCTGATGCATTGGGTATCTCAAGAGAATCAAGGCAGCAGCATTTTGGATCATTTGGGGTTTCTAAATCACAGATTTTGGACAACCTAAATATAGGGAGTTTCCATAGTCCAACCATGTTAGTATCAAGCCCTGAGAAACCACTCTCCTTACAGAGCTTTGCAACCACCTCAGCAGCTCCCTGAGGGTTCTCAGAAGAGCAAAGCAGGTTGATGACAGCTTTCCAGCCTGGGCTTTCATGGTACATTTGATGTCAATGATGATGCTCAGACTTTTTGCTTCAGACTTAAAAGATGGGAGATCCCCTAGGGACTTGGGCCAGCTGAGATCGCCCCATAAGGAAAGGTTACTCCCAACTATTAGTACCTCTGTCTTATCGCCATTCCATTTTAGGCAGCTGGCCGCCATCCAATCTGCAACTTCATTTAGACAAGCATTGCATTTACTTTTATTTTTTAAATGAATAACTTTTACCCCATAGTTTAGGGATGATCCTGGAGTCACCCCCAGCACCCACGCCCACTAGGTGGTGACAGCCATGAATGTGGCACCCCACGGCACAGTCCACTGAACACTCCCTGCACCTGTGGAAGAAAAGTCAAAGGACTAGACCTGCTGTTTGAGATCTGTGAGCAGCCCTGAAGGGCTGGACCTTCTCCCACTTGTATCCAGGAAAGAGGAGTGGACTCCACAGGTCAGTTGGCTAACCCTTTGTGGGGTTACAGCAACACAACAAGCTGAAAGAGGCCTTTTCTTTGAAGTGCTCAGTTGACCAGTAGCAACTGAACATGGACTGAAACCTGCTTGTGGCCCCTACCGGAGTGAATCTTGAACTCCAAGTGCTGTTCCCGAGGTCCTGGGACCACTGACTGTGTCTAACTGAACATCTCCTAACACATCTGAAAAGTTGGGACTTGAAAGAAATTTGGACTTTCAGCACTTGGAAGACCGGGATCAACCACCAAACTCTTCACTGTGTCTAAAAGAAACAGGTTTCTCCCCCTTGGAGCTTCTCAGCAACAGCAAATCTGTTTCAGCAGGCCCTTGGCAAGAAGGTATCTGGCCTCTTTGAACTCATTGTCCCATGCATTTACTCACTTGCCCATCCAACCATTGATATAGTTTTTTTTTTTAAATCTAGAATCCACATAACCGCGCACACAATCAGTGAAAAAGCAGTTTTTATCAGAAGCTAGACCTTTTCCAGTAAGTTTCTAGGACTGAAACTAGGAATAGCATTTGCACAGAAAATGGCATTCTTTATTAAAAAACACAAAAGAGCACAACCCCTTCGGTACTCGCCGACAGTGTGTAGATTCTGGTACATTATTTACCTCTATCTTATAGTAGAACGATTGGAAATAGCGTCTCCTGTTTGAATGTACGTTTAGACTTTTCCGTCACAGGGTACACATAAGGAAGTCCAGGGTTTACGTGGTATTGCTACTGTGCTAAATTGTACACTCCGTTTATGTCTGCATTGGGGAAGGTTTACACATTTGTGGACTTTCACCTTCATTTTATTAAATGGGCTTTGTGAATCGTGCCCTTTATCTGTAAGGTGAACGTCACTTTTTTAGCTCTCGATTATTTATAATTCACCCAGCAAACCAAATGACATTTCAAAGCACATCTTTTCAGACACGTTAACATCACTATAAAGCACTTCCCAATGTGCCTAAAATATGTTGTTCAATTTGCAGGCTTGATTTATTCTTGTTTTTCATTAGAAAAAGAAGAACAACATCGAGGTACTTAATTTGCATTTACATTAACTCTGAGCCAGTGTTAGATGATGCTTTATAGTTCCACACATGCATTACATTTTAATAATATTTAAATATGTACTACACTTTGAGAAGAACACTTTTAAGTTCAGGATGAATTAGGCCATTCGTGTAACTTTCAGAATCACAATAATGCCTTTTTCGGTATGTACAGAAAAGTAATTTCCGGAGACGTGGGGAAACCGCATTATTAATTTTATTTGACACAACTGTTCAATGCATAAACAGATGTTCAGTGGCATACAGTTTGAAAGCAGTATCAACTTCCATAACACATATAAGCAACACTGAGCTTGCAAGGTTTGCAAAATAAATGTACATACATTTATATATATTTAAGTTATTGCAGTCCTTCACAGTATTCAGATGAGGAACGGAAGAAGAAATGGTGACGTTACATAACCACAGAACTTTCACATACTCATTTTTACATTAAAGTACCAACAAGCCTATCCCTAGAGTTTCAAGCTATGGTTAGAACTTCTATTAAAGGATCTGTAATAGGCAACTTCCAGAATGAGCGTGACATCTAAATATAGAATCCTTTGTGGTAACCTCTGGTATTTCTGCCCTCAAACCACACTGCTAACAAATACCGGCTGCCAGACTGCAGCAGCAGACCTACTCACTCACTCTATTTCCCTTCTTCCCCAGACATTTGTTTCATGTTGCTGAATGTTACCAAAGAGGGTGTTGATATATAGCTAATCACCCTACGTGGCATTATAAGCGATGTGCTATATCAGAGCATCCGATCCTGCTCTAGTGATCAGGATGAGGGGAAATGGTAAAACCATACAAATAGTAATGATGCTAGAGTCCTGCTAGAGAAAACAGATACTCATATACATCATGTGTAATCGTGATTTCGTAAATGTACCTATATATCGTCTTTTTGTGAACTTCTCGTGTCGTTATGTCTTCTTTTCAAACTGATTTTACCAAAGCGCCTGCATTCATCTTCGTTGACATAGAGGATGGAAAACTTTGCTTTCTGTTAAAAATACGGGTCATCTGTGCCAAAGATGGCTGTTGCAAGAGAATACATCCACGTTGTACTGTTGCCGTCTATATACCTAATAAAACACCTAGGACCTTGGCCTGCAGGAATCCGTTGGGTTTACAATACCTATAAATATAAAAATATCTCAAGCCTTTTCATTTCTTCGTTGCAGTCATTCTCGTACCATTTGCTGTGGCTAATTCTCTGCTCTCCCTCTCAAGTGACATTACTGTGTACCTGCTTTAAATATAATTAACCTGCTGCTTTAAATGGGATGCAAGGAGCATCACAGAGCAATATATGTTTGGTAGTGTGACCTAAGAATTGTTGATTGTTGCATAACTAGCACAATCAACTAACAAACCTATTTAAACAGTGTGACCTATCTATCTTAGGTTTGAGGGGGTTAACAGACGTATGGGAATATTAGGTGAGGATTTCGATAAATTCCAAATTAAACATAACCTTACAATACAGAGAGTGCAATCAAAATCAGCAGAGCAACACGTTTTTTTTTATTTAATGTAACGGGGAGACATCAAAGTAATGGAAGAGGATGGAGTGGATTAAAAAAGAATAGAATAATAAATTAGGATGTTGCAATAAAGGGAATGAGGCAAAAGGGAACAATAAAATGCCTCTAAGCAAAACCTTTCGAGTACCTTTTTGTCCACTTGGGCCCAGAACTTCATTTTAAACATGGCGTCAATCTGTTAAAGCCAAACCCACTTTCAAACAACCAACTCAGATACATTACAATGAAAGACTCAAAAAATGTTCTACGTTTGTCTCTTAAAATGTTCACCTTTCCATATTTTCAAACTAGGAGATATGCAATGGCAAAAGAGTAGAAGCAATCATTGGCATTGCCAACAGGCTGGCTATAATGTGTTATACCCTGCACCCACTGGGATACACAGCCACCCTGCACCCACAGGGAGCACAGTGCTCATCCTGCACTCACACAGACATCCCCCTCCCTCTACACGCAAACACCCCCCCCCCCTGCACTCACAATACACATTGAAACCCTGCACTTAGCCACAATACGCACCCTACTTTCATATAAGGACAAACCTCATGCTGCACTCACACAGGAATGCCTCTCACCATATGCTTGCACAGACGCACACCTCCTTCTGCACTCATAGGGCATACCTCTCACCTTGCACTCATACAGGCACGCTGCACTTGCTATACAAACCGCGCACCATGCAGTAAAGCACTTGCACAAACAAAAGCACACCACTCACCCCGCACTCACAAAGGCACATCCATCAATGCACACTTACACAGACATAACTCGCTATACTGATATAAACACTCCCCTCTCCCTGCACTCCCAATTCAAACTGAAAGGCTGCACTCAGACACATTATTCAACTTACACTTACTCAGGCAACCCCTCAACTCTCACCCTACGCTCACACACTCCCTTAACCCTTTACTTACACAGCACACCCCTCACCCTGCACTAACAACAGCACAATTCTCTCACGCTTACAAAGTCACATAATTGCCTGGCGACAGCTGCACCCTCAATCCAGAGCATAAAACAAACCTATCAGTGCCATTTAACCTCCATAGTGTGAACCCTCCTTTGTTTTAGTAATCTCTGGCCATGCATAGATGTTGTCCTAAACAAATGACCTAATGTCCCAGAATGTACATCCTTCTCTCATGTCCTGGGATACAGTCTTTAAATTGAACTCCAATGGCATTGTTGCCCGTTCTCCTGCTGGCCCTCCCCAGGCTTTCAATGCTGTGTTCAGGCAGAAGAGTGTCTCTTACCATCTGCTCGGTTGGTTCAATAATTGCTGTTCTGAATTGCGCCCTCCTACTATGTGTGCAGTTGAGATAGACTGGCTGTGTGGAAACACCTGCCCAAGATCAAGAGGTGCGACTAGACCCGAACTTCTAACACTCCCAGCCAGGGTTGGTCCTAGCATTGGCCGCACACGGTGCAACAGGTTTTTTTGGTGCCCCCTCCCCTATTTCCTCCTTCTCCATGAATTCCCTCACCAACAATGCACCTCATCTCTCCATAGCACTGTAGGAAAGTAGGATCTGCTTTCATAGTCACCTCCACTTTTTGCTGGTGTGATTATGTTTTTCTAACTAGTCTGACTGGTACCCTGCTAATCAGGACCCCATTTTCTGTGCTCGCCTGGATAAAATCCTATCTCAGCAACTGCACGCAAAGTGTCACTCTTCACCCTTTTAAATCGGAAGCCAAGCCCCTTTGGTGTGGGGTACCTCAGGGTTTGGCACATAGCCCTCTGCTTTTTAATTTCTATCGGGCTCCACTATTTTCACTCATTTCGAAATGGGGAATAAAAACTATCTCCTACGCAGATGACACCCAGCTGGTGTTTTCCTTCAAGGACCAATCGGCAAACTCCTTTGCGAGGTTCAGGGGTTGCCCGCGGGACTTATCCAGCTGGATGGACAATAATAAGTTAAAACTGAATGCAGAGAAAACTGAGGTCCTGTTCTTTGGCACAGATATCCGACCTGCGGCTGGACTGTGGTGGCCGGAGGAAATGGCCCCCCCCCCCCCTGCCCGGTAACCGCGGCGAAAAATCTGGGCGTAAAATGGGAATCCGACTTGACTTTCTCAACCCAAATACGCTCTATTTCCTCCTCCTGCTTTGGAATACTGAAAGGTCTGAGGAAATTTCTACACCTACTCCCTGAGAACTGTTGCAGATCGGTTGTCCATGCAACGGTAACCTCAAGGCTGGACTATGCCAATAGTCTGTACCTTGGACTACCTGCATATCTGATTAAGAGATTGCAGATGGTCCAAAATGCGGCTGCAAGATTAATAAGAAAAGTGCCTTTTAGACAACACATCTCTCCGCATATCAAACAGCTCCATTGGTTGCCGGTTGCGAAACGGATTGAATTTAAGGCCTTGACGATAGCTTTCAGGGCCCAGAGGGGTATTTGCCCTAACTACATTAGGAAACGTTTGTGCCCCTACCAGCAAAAAGTTCTTTAAGATCGAATTCACAGAACCTGCTGTGTGTACCTCAATTCGCGAAGTCCCGTATGGGGGGCAGATCGACCAGATTATGGAACTCCCTCCCTGATAAGCTGCGACTTATCCAGTCTGAACTGGAAATCAGGAAAGTACTAAAGACATGGCTTTTTAGCTAATGCTAGTTAGGAAAGCACTAAAGTCATGGCTATTTGCCAATGTGGGCCCCTGCATTCTATCTGTCCTGCTTGGTTGCGTAGCGCCGGGACACCTCTGTTTGAGGTAGCTGTTGCGCTTTATAAATGTAGAAATTAAAAAATATATATATATATTGGACCTGGTGAGTACTTAGGTAGCGCCAAGATTAGCTACTGATGTACCCTTGTAAGTCCCTAGAATATGGGACTAAGGTACCCAGGGTATAGATAAACCAGGGGTCATCCATGTGCTGAAGCATGTATTATGCCACTCATGAGGAACCACTCAAATTGTGACTACAGGCCTGCCATTGCAGCCTGTGTAAGCTGATGCTTGCACCACTTATGACAGATATAGGTTTACCTATATCTGTGGTCACTCCACTTAAAACCTATAAGTCAACCCTAAGGCAGGTCTTTCAATCCTGAAGGCAGAGTGCTTGGTTCTAAGTGTGAGGGTGCCCCTGCATGAGCAGGGCAAACCCTACAACCTTCGGAGTCCATTATCCAGGGTTGTGACTGCATCAACCATTACGATACATAGAGTGGCCATGCGTCAAAACGCGATGGGCATCTCTAAACTGGCTGTAACGTACCCTGTTGTGTTTGGTATCAAACATGTTGGAATCATACCCCAACACCGTAAACAGTGTTGGGGTATGATTCCATGCACTGTAAAGCTCCTCTGGGAGGCCCTCAGTGCTCCTGGTTCCAGTCTTCTAGACTCGGACAGCAAGCTATGGCTGCTGCTGACCAGAGACACGATTCTGCCCCCATGCTGCTGAGCCAGGCTCGGGCAGGGGAAGGCGGGACAATAGGTTTCCTGTCACAAGGAGTTGCAACTACCTCCCAGACAGGATTTAGTGTATTGGTACAGGGTGGGTGCGGTTGCCAGCGCCACTGAGATGGCTTGTTGGGCACATTTGGTGCCCTCCTTGCATACTCCAGTTCAAACCAGCTCAGGGAGTCATTGGCTCCTGCTCTGGCGTGGCGTGAAACTGGACAAAGGACATGGAAGTATCCTGCCCACTGTCCATCCCCTCCTCTGGGAGGTACCCCTGAATCATTCCAAACCTCTCCTTAGGGTATTTAAGTGCTTACTTGTGGGTGGGTCCCTAGACTCGTCGTGGGACAAGATTCAGATCCAACTCCACTTCATCTTCGACTTTCTGGGCACTCTGGACTTCGCGTAGAGAGCCAAGACTGCAACTTGGGAAGACTCCTGCTGCTCCTGGTCTCGACGTTCTGCAAATCTACTGCAACATCTGTACCCGTGCTCCATACAGGTTCTCCATAAGGTCTGTGGATATCTAAGACACCCGAAGGAATATCCCTTGGAATGAAGAAGTCACTCCCCTGCATCTGCAGGCACCGCAACACAGCTGACCGGTATGCTGAACCTGGGCTCCCACAGAATCCGAAAGGCTCAGTGTTGGACTTGGCCCTTTTTGCAGGGTCATCCCTGAACTTTTTGCCTTCCTCCTGTACTTTTTCTGACCTGTTTTTGTTGGTTTTATGACTCTGGGCACTTTACCACTGCTGATCAGTGCTAAAGTGCATATGCTCTCTGTTATAAATTGATGTATGGATTATTGACTCCATGTTTGGCCTATTTGATTCACTGTCAGACCCTAGTACAGTGCACTGTTTGTGCCCAGGGCCTGTGAAGCAAATGCTGCTGGTGGGCTTGCAGCACTGCTTGTGCCACCCACAGGAGCAGCTTGTAAAGTGTGTCTCAGGCCTGCCATTGCAGAGCCTGTGTGCAGTCTGGTACTGCCATGTCGACTTGGTAAGTGCACCCACTTACCAGTCCCGAAACCTTCCCTTTCCTGCATATTAGTCACCCCTAAGGTAGGCCCTAAAGCAGGGTGCATTGTATGTGTAAGGTAGGACATGCCCTGGTGTGTGTGGCATGTCCTGATAGTGAATTACAGCCAATTTCGTTTTTCACTATTGCAAGGCTACCTGTTCCTATAGGCCAGAATGGGCAGTTTGATTATAACATCTTATAATCCTAACTGACCCAGGGAATATGGTAGAAAAACGAATTTAGTATGCCTGAACTCCGAATGATAAAATACATCTTTTAGTGAAGTTGGTTTTAACATTCTGTGTTTGAAAATACCACTTTTAGAAAGTAGGTATTTTCTTGCCTAACCATCCAGCCTGCCTCTGCTAGCTTGTGTATTGTATGTCTGGTTTTGTGAGTGACAGGGACTGGGGGGCTCCAGGAGACAGGGTGAGTCAGCACAGGCCTGAATAGACCTATCTGCATGTAGAGTGGTGGGAGGAGTAGCAGCTGGGCCTGAATAGGGCTGTGCCTGCCTTCCACAATGCTGGCTCCACCTCCTGTGGTGCATCTGATGTCCCTGGCCCACACTGACAAAGGAAGAAGGTGTTCACTGGCAGAATGCACCCAGAACTGCTTTGGTCTAGGTACAGGACCCTCTGCCTTCAGAGGACAAAGGATTTATGGGTATAAATACTGGGGCCCAGACCCCAAGACTTTAGATCACTTCTGGGAAACAAGAAGAACCTTTGCTGAGGAGAGGAACCAGAGAAACTGAAGGAGGAGACTATCCCTATGCTGTGTGCTGTTTGAGGGATTGGCCTGCAGTGGTTGCCTGATTGCCAAAGAAAGGAAAAAGGAACTTTGTGCCTACTTTCATCATCTTTCAGAAAAACTCCAAGGGCTTGAAAATAGAGTATGCCTCCTGCTGAAATCTCAGGGATACAAGACTTCACCAACCAGCTCCCCTGAATTTCCTTGCTGGGAATTTGAAGTGCCTACTGTTGTGTTGGGCCTCCTGAGAGACTGCGTGTCGCTGGGAGCTGGAAGCCCGACTCACGAAGGAGAAGCAGGTCGCCGCCACAGCAGTTATCTTCGCATCGCCGAGAAAGCGTGCTGCCGCTGCCGCTGTCGCCATCGCATCACCGAAGCGCCTCGCATCACCGGAGAAGAGTGTCGCCGTCGCAGCAGACACCGTCGCATCATCGGAGAAGCATGTTGCAGGGCCTGTCGCGGCTCAGAAGATACACTGAGTCGCCACACGGCCGTCGGGACTTGCACGCATCGCCCCCCTTCGTTGTCGCATCGAGAAGAAGACGCCATTTTGTTTCATTGCACCGGGTCGTCATCGCATCGAGGCGCTGCTGGTCGCATCGCCACAGAAGCGCAGTAAGAAACCGGCGGACACTGACCTCCTTGCTCTCGACCCCCAACGTGGGACAGCTCATAACTGGCTCCTGGTCATCCTCAGCATTGCCTGGTCCATACAGCTGCAACTTCAAGGGCACCCGGCAACTCTCCTGCATCTATCGACATCGGTGGTCATTCATCTTCCGTGCCTTCTTGTCACTCCTAAGTGGCAAAGACTCTGCCCCCTCTGCTTGCAGGTTCTTCTCACCTTGAATCCACCTTTAGGTTCCACCGGACTCTTTCACCCTCTTCGCCAGCGCCATCTTTACTGAAGTCCTTCATTGTGGTCTACGACGGTTTCCGACATCACTTCGCACCTATGCAGCCGGCTACCCTGGTGTAGGTATCCTGGTTTCTGGGGTATGCGTGGGTGGGGTGACTCTCCAACTCTCCGTCTTCCACGGGGTTTCTTCTGGGTCCTCTGGGTAAGGTCCTTCTTCTTGAAAACTGCAACAGCGGCTTCCCCATTTACTTGTATTGAGCAAGCATTTGTGTTTCCACTCTGCACACGGCCTCCGTGGGGTTCCTGGGTACTTACCTTGGATGGTTCCTTGGTCCCAGGCTCTTCTAAGTCTTCTGGGTCCAGTTTTGGCTTAGGTCGAGGTTTGCATTCCACTTTATTAGTATATGGTTTTGTCTTCCCCTGGAGACCACTGGGTATTTGTGCTAATTACGTTTTCTATTGTTGAAGTATTGTGTGTATTGTGATTATATTTCCAGGTAGGAGATATTGCAATGTGTTAGTAAGTGATTGTAATCAATACCTATTTTATAAGTACACTGTGTGGTTCTTTTTCACTTAACTCACACCATAAGATTACGTACCGGTAAAACAAACTGCTTCACACTCCTTCGGAACTAAGCCTGAAGGCTGCTCTCCACAGCTACCATTTAGAGAGCTTTCTATGATTGTCTAAGACCACTAAAACTACCATAAGGGTTGTCTGAATTAGTGCAGGGTGCTACACTTACATAAGTGAGCACCATATACTAAGCCAGCCTCCTACAAGCACCTTTCTGACAAACATTTCATTTTTTTTATAGCGCTACTCATACTTTACTCACACTCAGTTCTGTGATCTGCATGGCACACGTTCTTACCAGCAAGAACATTAACCCTCTGC
This sequence comes from Calotriton arnoldi, assembly GCA_963921515.1. Classification (NCBI taxonomy): domain Eukaryota; kingdom Metazoa; phylum Chordata; class Amphibia; order Caudata; family Salamandridae; genus Calotriton; species Calotriton arnoldi. The sequence goes on from CAWUFW010021517.1 coordinate 23,507, forward strand.
GTTGTGTGGGTGGCAGGAGTGCCCATATGAGTGCACGGTGAGTGATGCCACAGTGTGAGAGTAGGGTAAGAGGAGTGACTTCCGGGATGAGTGAGGTGACCATATGAATTTGGGTGCGCATGTAAGAGCAAAGTGGGACAAATGAATGCATGGTTAGTGATGGGCTTGTTTGAGTGAGATTGAAGATTGGGCAGTGAGGGGGACAGGTGAGTGAAGTGTCACATGAGTGCAGGGTGAGTAGTGTGCTCGTATTACTGCAGGGTGAGGTACAGGGTGAACAGTGCAAGTGCATTGTGAGTGCAGAGTGATCACTGTGAGTGCAGGGTGAGCGGGTGAATGGTGTGAGTGCATGGTGATCAGTGTGAGTGCAGGGTGAGCGTGAAAGTGAAAGGTGAGAATGAGGAGTGAGTTATCTGAATGCAGGGTGCATTCCCAGACACTTGAAATAACTGGGTTTCAGATATCAGTTAAACTATTGCTATTATGGCATTATTCACGGATCGAGGGTGGAAAAAATAAATAGTGTGCTGATCCTGCAACAAACTTTCAGTCTTATGATTAGGGTTGTCAGCTCATTATTTTGATGTCCCAGATGGTACAAAAATAGGCAGTCACCTAAAGCCGTATTTTCAGCACTTATCTGTGCATACTTCGAACAGCAAATATAAATAGAACGCACTTTTAATTGTGGTCTAGGGCTGTCTGAATGATCTATGACTGATAATTAAAGGGAACAAAGACAGAAAAGTCACATTACAAATGAATCCATACTTTTTTATTTATAACCCTATTTAGTGTCAAGACGAGGTCTTTGCAGGCTCTTTGAACAACACATGGCTGGAACTTTTCTTTTGGCAACCCTACTTTATATTCCTTTTCAGGAAATGCATTCTCACACCATGGCATTAAATGTAAAATGCAAATGTAAGGAATAGGCAGAGTGGGGGCCCAGGGGGTACTGGAACCAGAAAAAAAACGAAGCCTCGGTAACCAGTTACAAAGGTATGTAAATATGCAAATGATCTTTAAAGACCTGTAAGAAACTCGGGCGTGCCAGAGATAAGACTCCAGACACTGCCCAGCCAAGCCCACAGCAGCTCGAGCTGCAGCAGCCCGGGCTGAGACACGACGGGGGGGGGAGGGAGCTGAAGCCCTTTTAGCCCTATGGGCATTGCGCGCCTGCCAAGAGCATCAGGTTTGGTCTATTCAAATAAAAACGGATTGCACATTTGCCAGACTGTTAACCCAGGCAAGTAGGTGTGGCGTAACTGCCGAAGGTGCTGAATTTGGAATGGAGAAACCAAGTTTGAGTCCCGTCAGCAGATCAAAATTCTGTGATTCTCGACAAATCAGTTATTGTTCCTGTACCTAAAAAAACAAATAATAATGATCTGCGCACACTCGAGGGCTTCACAATGAACAAGAGAGAAACATGCTACAGTAGATCCATAAAATAATTTCAATTGGGATGGCCGTCTTGGCAGAGGAGATATCCCTCACAGCTAGTGGAATAGCAGTGTTATCAAGTGGTTCTCTTCCATGCTGCTGCATTATCACGTTTTAATGCAGCAACCATGTTAGGTGAGAAGAAACCCTGCAACAACCAATAGGAGTGCAATACAAGCATTCTTTCTGAGGTAGCCTGCAACTTCTGCCCAATCAAATTGTGTAACCATGGCTACCGACATTTGAGTGGAGCCAAAACCCATCGTCTTGTAATTCTCACATAAGTGCGCTGTAAAGGTGGACCATAAAAAGTGCGGTAAATGTACCATTATGGATATTCTAAGGATGGAGGTGTGAGAATGACAAAGGAATGTTGGACACATGTAGGGAATACCTCAATACATTTAATGTTGCCACTGTTTACACTATTATGTTGTGTATCTAGTGCCTTTTCACATGGCAAATACATGTTCACAGTATGCTGTCCTCTGGGTTCAACGTGTCTCCCAGCAACTCATCATGCATCCAGTGCTCACTGAACTTATATTAAAGAATAGGTTTTGCCAGGCAGGTTATATGGCGAAAAAACAAGGCTTGACCAAAAGGAATGGCATGTCATAAGCCTTCTGTGATATACATCACAGTAGGCTATGTGTTGTGGTTATGAGGGCGGATGGACTGGATCCAGTGTGGGCCTAATGCCATGGCCTGCTGCCAGTGCCCCTAGTTTACGGTCAATGCCCAGAGGCTGTTTGGAGGTATGGAGAATGGTTGATGGGCAGAGCCATATGCAATAACAGTGTCCACTGCCTATGCCTATGTCCATGCCATGTTCCCAATGGTGTCATTTTTGATATCACCTATGAAGATATGATCAGCGGACTGTGGGTATGATCAAATGGGTAAAAAATTGAAAAGCTATACTAAATGGCATAAATTAAGATCATTCATGGGTTGTATTATACATTCTGAGGCATATTTATGAGATTTTGGTGCAGGGCAGTGCAGCAAGTCACTATGCTGCACTGCCTTGCACCAAAGGGAAAGGGAAGGGATGCACCGTATCTATTGCATATGGTTCCTTCATGTCCTTTCCCCATGTGCTGGTGCTGTTTTGGAAGTCTAGCACCAAGGCAGACCCCCTTGCACCATGGTGCAAGGGTGTCTGTGTTGCATGCAGGATTGTTTTTGTGCAGAAAGGGGCACCTTCCACCACAAAAACAATCCTCAGAGACTTTGTCCTCTATCTAGGTGTGCTGCAGAATGCGGCGCACCTAGAAAGAGGAAACAACGTGGAGAAATAGTTATATTTCTCTTCATAGGTGTCAGGTTTTGTCGCATCCCCACTTTTAGTCTTGTAAATCAGGAGTGCGTCAAATTTACACCCACTACAACGCCCATGGCATGCCTCCCTAGTGCAGTGTAAGGCAACGCAGCAATCTGCACTGCCTTGCTTTACTCCATATTTATGAGGTTATTTACAGCCACACAAAATGGCTTTGCGTGGCTTCATAAATATGATTTAGTGGTTTGCGTCACAAAAAGTGATGCAACAGCAGTGCAAGGACCTCGTAAATATAGTCCTCTGTATTAAGAGAAACTGTGTTTTCAATACAACTTCGTATTAAATTTACCCAAAGACTCTCGTTATTACAATTCTAATTCACACCACTACATGCAAGAGATGATATGGAGGCTTTAGTAATTAATTTTGTCTCTGACATCAACTCTGTTCCCACAATCTAGCATTCAATCTCCAAGTATGTAAAATGTGGAGGAATAATCGGCACATAAGTTATTTAGTATATTGCAATTTAGGGCCTCATTACGATGTCGGACGGAAAGCATTCCGACCGACTGATTGTCGGAATCGTTTCCGACCGACTCAGGTTCGGGGAGTCCGACCGACCGATTACATTGTTTCCTGACACCGTTCAGTCGGACTCTCATTGACTTAAATGGGAGCGTGTGTTTCGACCGACAACACAGGCTCCCATTGAAAAAAGGGGTGGTTGCGGAAAACCTTGCTCCCTGTGGCGGGCATCCCATGGTGCCTGACAGACTGTGCATGCTTGTAAAGAAGGGTCCTATGGGTACCACCGCGTGCCTCACGCGGAGGCCTTCGAGTAAAGTGGGGCGTAGTACGTGCCCCCAAAGTCAGTTTCCGACAGCCGTTTCATGTCGGACAGACCGATTCAGAAAGGCTGTCCGAATCCGACATCGTAACATGTCGGTCGGAAACGTGGTCCATAGACCTGTATGATTCGGTTCCGACTGACTCGGAGTCTCCGAATGCTGATCGGAACCGAGCTGGAAAGTCCGAACGGTTACCTTTCCATCGTAGTCGGTCGGTCGGAAATGTTTCCGAGTTGGTTGGAAACATAGGTTCCGACACGGGTTAAGAAAATCCGAATGCCATTCGGAGCTTTTCCGACCGGCCTCGTAATAAGCCCCTAAGTGATAAATTGCCAAACTACATTCAAATTTGTTGATCATCATGACATGCATAATACAAAATCTAGGTGGCTAAATTAGCAGCACATGTGCCTTTAATTGCTTGAGGAAGCTTACACAATGAATTATAATTCTGGTTAGTAGATTATTCATAATGACCATTTAAAACATATTACAGGTACTAGACGCATATGGTAGAGTGCGCCAACTATCCCAGCCATCGCACCTCCTTTGTCTTATATTACAGGTAGGTGCCAGCAAAGATTTGATAATGAGCTGTGAATTGAGTACATTACTGTCCTCAGAAAACAGGCTACAAGAATAATAGTTTGCTACCCAAAAAGACAAAATGCTAAATTTCCTAAAGGTTCAAGAAGGAATGTTAACATTATCAGATTTGAAAACGGCCTTACTATTAGTATAAATTATTCCACATTCTCATAGCAAAAAATGTAAATAGGTTTGCCTGTCAGCTATGCAAGCAGAGAACATGATTGCTAGATTTTGGACAAAAGGTGGGTCAAACATATTGTACTCAAATTGATAACAAATGTTATCCTGAATCAATAAAGCTCCAAGAGGCAGGGTAATAAATTTGTTACATTTAGATTTCGGCCAACTTAATGTCCAGATGTAAAATTCCAAGCCATTGACCACAACATCTTGAGAAGCGTAATATTGGCATCGTATTATTTATTTGTTTATTCATTTAATCCAATTATTTATAGCTTTGTGTATCACTTGCTGTCATCTTATGATAACTTTATAGCACTATTTTTGCATATGGAAAAGTAAGGCAAAACAGTGTACAGTAAGCAAAGACTTATTAGAGTCCAGAAGCATGAGGTTGAAATCTGACACCCCCGCCTAGGTTTTCAGCATGATAAAAGATATCTGAGAGTTCAGTTTTCACAAGTTCCTGAATCTGGGTTCAGCTCTGATTTTAGGTTTGAGGCTGTTCCAAAGTTTGGGGCCTACAATGCCCCAGAACCTGCCTCTGTGCTTTTGACATTTGCATTCGGAGCATATGGGAATTGTAGTATGAAGTGGCAAAGTGAACGTTTCTTGCAGAAAAATAATGTGAAGCCACATTTTATACTTATGTAATTCTTTTGTTTCAGTAGGCTTTGTAGAGTGTCTTGATTTTGATTCTAAAATAAACTGGGAGCATGCTTAATGTTTTCAGAGCAAACTTAGCAAACTTGTTCTTTGGCAAATTCAGGCATATCTTGGAAGCTTCTTTGTGAACTCTTTGGAGCATGGGTCTCCAGCCTTTTCTGTAGTCAGAGCTACTTCTCATCAGTTAATATCACCATGTGCTACTGAAGGTCAAGTCAACTGTGTAGTGTTACCAAATACCCTCAGGTCCAGCTCATTCAATCAATCAATCAATGAGTGCTTGTTAAGCATGGCTACTCACCTGTGAGGGTCTCAAGTGCTGGGGGTTGCAGGTCTGACAAGGCGTTGTGGTTTATTCAGAGAGCCAGGTTTTGAGATCCTTTCTGAATTGCATCAGATATGGGGAGAGCCTGATGTGAAGAGGCAGGCGTTCTAGGATTTGGCAGCGAGTTAGGAGAAGGATCTTCCTCTGGTTCTGGTCTTGCGGATACGAGGAACTGTGGCCAGGGCCAGTTGGGCAGAGCAGAGGTGTCTGGTGGATGCATGGAATGAGAGGCAGTGGCTCAGGTATGCAGGTCCAGTGTCATGGAGGGCTTTGTAGGCATGTGTGAGGAGCTTGAAGGCAATTCTTTTGTTAACTGGGAGCCAGTGGAGTTCTTGTAGGTGTTCGGAGATGTGGCTACAGCGGGGGAGGTTAAGGACCAATCTGGCTGTGGCGTTCTGCATGTTCTGGAGTTTTCTGAGGAGTTTCTGGGTAGCGCCTGCGTAGAGTGTATTGCCGTAGTCAAGTCTGCTGCTGATGAGTGCGTGGGTGACTGTGTTCCTGGCCTCAGTAGGGATCCATCTGAAGGGTTACCGAAGCAAGCGAACAGTGTGGAAGCATTATGAGGTGACGGCGTTGAGCTGGTGGTTCATGGTGAGGGAGGATTCCAGTATGAGGCCGAGGTTTTGTGTGTGATCCATGGGTGTTGTGGGGGTTCCTAGCTCGGCGGGCCACCAGGAGTCGTACCAAGCGGAGGTGTTGGACCCCGGGATGAGGACTTCGGTCTTGTCCGAGTTGAGCTTGAGGCACCTTTCTCTCATCCAGGCTTCATTGACTTTAAGCCTAATGTTCACAGAGACAGATACTATGGTTTGAACAAAATGCTTTGACTAGGAGCACTATGAAAAGGCTGCCATGTGTGTCAATTAGAGCGTGGTCTTTGGGGATATATGAACATTTGTGCTCATGAATGGGATATATGTGTATGGGTGATTGAGAGCCTGTGTCATATGTACTTCTGGCACAACACAAACATACAACCATTTTTTAGATGGGAGAAATTTAATGGGCAGAAAAATGCTTTGCAACAATGTTCATAATATGAAACATTTTTCTGCACTTTTAATGACTCCCACTTGAAGAAAAATGACTGTATTTTTCAGTTATAAATATGGCACTGTGTCTACCAGCCACTGGGAGCAAAATACCTGCTCTGTGTAAATGCGACACTTTGAAATGAAAGAAAATTAAACTGAAGAGTTAACCTTGTTTATATTTGTTTAGGAGCGACCCTTGACCTTGCCAGGTAGGTCGCTCCCCCGCCACACAGCTCCGCCTGTGTTGTCCTGCCCGCTGCTGCTGCTGGTAAGCTCGCCCTCTGCAGTTGCCTCGGTGCCCGTTTTGCTTCTGTTCCCCTCGTGCCCCCATTTTGTGTGTCCATTTTGCCTTCTATTTCCCCTCGTGCCCCCATTCTGTGTGTCCATTTTTTGCCTTCTGTTTCCCCTCGCTGCCCCCATTTCTTGTGTCCATTTTGCCTTCTGTTTCCCCTCGTGCCCCCATTGCTTGTGTCCATTTTGCCTTCTGTTTCCCCTCGTGCCCCCATTCTGTGTGTCCATTTTTTGCCTTCTGTTTCCCCTCGCTGCCCCCATTTCTTGTGTCCATTTTGCCTTCTGTTTCCCCTCGTGCCCCCCTTGCTTGTGTCCATTTTGCCTTCTGTTTCCCCTCGTGCCCCCATTCTGTGTGTCCATTTTTTACCTTCTGTTTCCCCTCGTGCCCCCATTTCTTGTGCCCATTTTTGCCTTCTGTCTCCCCTCGTGCCCCATCTCCTGTGTCCATTTTTGCCTTCTGTTTCCTCTCGTGCCCCCATTTTTGCTAAGCCCAACTTTGCCTTCTGTACCCCCCGCCGCTGCGTCCCCTGCAGCCCCGCCCCCCTGACTGCCCATTCGCTGCCCCTGCCTCCCGCCTCCCAGCTGCTCCTCCCTCCCAGCTCCCCATATATGGCGGCCGCTGCGCGGTGAGGAGAGCGACCCTTGACCTTGCCAGGTAGGTCGCTCCTCCGCCACACACCTCCGCCTGTGTTGTCCTGCCCGCTGCTGCTGCTGGTAAGCTCGCCCTCTGCTGTTGCCTCGGTGCCCGTTTTGCTTCTGTTCCCCTCGTGCCCCCATTTTGTGTGTCCATTTTGCCTTCTGTTTCCCCTCGTGCCCCCATTCTGTGTGTCCATTTTTTGCCTTCTGTTTCCCCTCGCTGCCCCCATTTCTTGTGTCCATTTTGCCTTCTGTTTCCCCTCGTGCCCCCATTGCTTGTGTCCATTTTGCCTTCTGTTTCCCCTCGTGCCCCCATTCTGTGTCCATTTTTTGCCTTCTGTTTCCCCTCGCTGCCCCCATTTCTTGTGACCATTTTGCCTTCTGTTTCCCCTCGTGCCCCCATTGCTTGTGTCCATTTTGCCTTCTGTTTCCCCTCGTGCCCCCATTCTGTGTGTCCATTTTTTACCTTCTGTTTCCCCTCGTGCCCCCATTTCTTGTGCCCATTTTTGCCTTCTGTCTCCCCTCGTGCCCCATCTCCTGTGTCCATTTTTGCCTTCTGTTTCCCCTCGTGCCCCCATTTTTGCTGTGCCCAACTTTGCCTTCTGTACCCCCCGCCGCTGCATCCCCTGTGGCCCCGCCCCATGACTGCCCATTCGCTGCCCCTGCCTCCCGCCTCCCAGCTGCTCCTCCCTCCCAGCTCCCCATATATGGCGGCCGCTGCGCGGCCACGCCGCCGGCGCGCCAAAGGCGCGCCTAAGGCAAGCCTGTCTGCGCCCGTCCGCGCCTGGACCGCGCCCAGCACCAGAACCCCTGGGCCGCGCGCCCCCCGCTCCAGCCTCGAGGACCGACGCCATTACGATGCCACCACACTCCACGCTCTCAACCCCGGACGGACACACAACTGCTTCAAGGCCGCCCCGAAACGCACACATGGCCCCTTCACCTGCCGGAACTGCAGCTACACCAGCCTCAGAGCCACTGAAGCGCCCGCCAAGAAGGACCTCAACCACCTCCGATGCATCCTACTGAACACCCGCTCTGCACGCAAACACGCCGTCGAGCTCTGGGACCTGCTCGACACATCATCACCAGACGTCGCCTTCCTGACAGAGACCTGGATGAACGACTCCTCCGCACCCGACATCGCCATAGCCATCCCAGACGGCTATAAGATCACCCGCAGAGACCGCGTCAACGGAGTAGGAGGAGGAATCGCCATCGTCCACAAGAACTCCATCAGGGTCTCGACCAGCATCGACGACTTTCTCTGCACCGCCGAACACATGCACTTCCAGATCCACACGGACCCCAACACCACCCTTAGAGGCACCCTTGTCTACAGACCCCATGGGCCCCGACCCCAGTTCAGCGACTCCATCGCCGACTTCATCAGCACGCACGCCCTGACCTCTACCGACTACATCCTCCTCGGAGACCTGAACTTTCACCTGGAGAACAACAACGACAGCAACTCCACCACCCTGATCGACAACCTCGCCAACCTCGGACAGAGACAGCTCGTCACAACACCGACTCATTCCGCTGGCCACACGCTCGACCCCGTCTTCTCCTCAAGCTCCCACGTCTCCTTCAGCCACACCACGGAACTCCTCTGGACCGACCACCGCTGCATCCACTTCACCTTCCAGAAACCCACCACACACCACTGCACCCAACAGATCCCACGCCGCTGCTGGAGCAAAGTCACCGAAGACCAACTACGGGCAAACCTCGCTCTCAGCCCTCCCTCCGACCCATCCAACACCAACGACGCTGCCTGCAACCTCAGACGATGGATAGACGACTGTGCCAACACCCTCGCCCCGCTGAAAAGACTCACCTACAGCGACACCACCAAAAGAGCCAGCTGGTTCACCCCGGAACTCCTAGCTTCCAAGCATACCTGCCGGAAACTTGAGAAGAAATGGCACAGTGATAAGACACCGGACAGCCACGCAGCCCATAAAGACGCCATCCGTAACCACCACCACCTCATCAGGTCCGCCAAGAGAATCTCCTTCAAAGACCGCCTCGACAACAACGCACACAACAGCAAGGAGCTCTTCAACATCGTGAAGGAACTCTCCAACCCCAGCTCCAACACCAACGACATCCCGCCGTCGCAAGCCCTGTGCGATTCCCTCGCCACCTTCTTCCACCGCAAGATCGCCGACATCCACGACAGCTTCAACACCCAGACAGCCCCCACTAAGATAGATACACCAGACCCGCCGCACACCATCGACCATGACCCCTTGCCAGCCTGGGCCAGCGTGAACATCGATGACACCATCAAGACCATGGGCACATTACACTCCGGCTCCCCGTCAGACCCTTTCCCGCACCACATCTTCAACAAAGCCAGCAGCTCCATCGCACCCCACCTGTGCAACGTTATCAATCTCTCCTTCGAGACTGCGACCTTCCCAGAGAGCTGGAAACACGCAGAGATCAACGCCCTACTCAAAAAACCCAAGGCGGACCCAAGAGACCTCAAGAACTTCCGGCCCATCTCCCTGCTTCCGTTCCCAGCCAAGGTCATCGAGAAGATCGTCAACAAACAGCTAACCCGATACCTCGAAGAAAACAGCATCCTGGACCCATCCCAATCAGGGTTCTGCAGCAACCACAGCACTGAGACTGCCCTCATCGCCACCACCGACGACATCAGGACCCTGCTGGACAACGGTGAGACCGCAGCCCTCATCCTGCTGGACCTCTCCGCCGCCTTCGACACTGTCTGCCACCGCACTCTACGCGCACGCCTCCACGACGCAGGGATCCGAGACAAGGCCCTGGAATGGACCACCTCCTTCCTCGACGGCAGAACCCAGAGAGTCCGCCTCCCACCTTTCCGATCCGAAGCCTCCGAGATCATCTGCGGCGTACCCCAGGGATCTTCCCTCAGCCCAACACTGTTCAACATCTACATGGCCCCGCTCGCACGCATCGCCAGACAGCACGACCTCAACATTATCTCCTACGCCGACGACACTCAACTGATCCTCTCCCTCACCAAGGACCCCTCGCCGCCAAATCCAATCTCCATGAAGGAATGAAGGCGGTCGCCGATTGGATGAAGATCAGCCAACTAAAGCTGAACACGGACAAGACAGAGGTCCTCATCCTCGGCTCCAACCCCTCAGCCTGGGACGACTCCTGGTGGCCAACGACGCTGGGAGCAGCCCCGACACCCACCGACCACGCACGCAACCTGGGAGTCATCCTCGACTCAACGCTCTCCATGGCCAAGCAAGTCAACGCAGTCTCCTCCTCCTGCTTCAACACCCTCCGCATGCTTCGCAAGATCTACAGGTGGATCCCGACAGACACAAGAAGAACAGTCACCCAGGCCCTCGTCAGTAGCAGACTTGACTATGGGAACGCCCTCTACGCGGGAGCCCCGGCTAAGCTCATCAAGCGACTGCAACGCATACAAAACGCCTCCGCACGCCTGATCCTCGACATACCATGCCACAGCCACATCACCCCCCACCTGAGGAACCTGCACTGGCTCCCCGTCGACAGGAGGATCTCCTTCAAACTCCTCATCCACGTACACAAGGCACTCCACAAGACTGGCCCAGCCTACCTCAACAGACGACTCTTCTTCTACGTCCCCAACCGCCAGCTCCGCTCCGCCGACCTCTCCCTATGGTTTGAACAAAATGCTTTGACTAGGAGCACTATGAAAAGGCTGCCATGTGTGTCAATTAGAGCGTGGTCTTTGGGGATATATGAACATTTGTGCTCATGAATGGGATATATGTGTATGGGTGATTGAGAGCCTGTGTCATATGTACTTCTGGCACAACACAAACATACAACCATTTTTTAGATGGGAGAAATTTAATGGGCAGAAAAATGCTTTGCAACAATGTTCATAATATGAAACATTTTTCTGCACTTTTAATGACTCCCACTTGAAGAAAAATGACTGTATTTTTCAGTTATAAATATGGCACTGTGTCTACCAGCCACTGGGAGCAAAATACCTGCTCTGTGTAAATGCGACACTTTGAAATGAAAGAAAATTAAACTGAAGAGTTAACCTTGTTTATATTTGTTTAGGAGCGACCCTTGACCTTGCCAGGTAGGTCGCTCCCCCGCCACACAGCTCCGCCTGTGTTGTCCTGCCCGCTGCTGCTGCTGGTAAGCTCGCCCCTCTGCAGTTGCCTCGGTGCCCGTTTTGCTTCTGTTCCCCTCGTGCCCCCATTTTGTGTGTCCATTTTGCCTTCTATTTCCCCTCGTGCCCCCATTCTGTGTGTCCATTTTTTGCCTTCTGTTTCCCCTCGCTGCCCCCATTTCTTGTGTCCATTTTGCCTTCTGTTTCCCCTCGTGCCCCCATTGCTTGTGTCCATTTTGCCTTCTGTTTCCCCTCGTGCCCCCATTCTGTGTGTCCATTTTTTGCCTTCTGTTTCCCCTCGCTGCCCCCATTTCTTGTGTCCATTTTGCCTTCTGTTTCCCCTCGTGCCCCCTTGCTTGTGTCCATTTTGCCTTCTGTTTCCCCTCGTGCCCCCATTCTGTGTGTCCATTTTTTACCTTCTGTTTCCCCTCGTGCCCCCATTTCTTGTGCCCATTTTTGCCTTCTGTCTCCCCTCGTGCCCCATCTCCTGTGTCCATTTTTGCCTTCTGTTTCCTCTCGTGCCCCCATTTTTGCTAAGCCCAACTTTGCCTTCTGTACCCCCCGCCGCTGCGTCCCCTGCAGCCCCGCCCCCTGACTGCCCATTCGCTGCCCCTGCCTCCCGCCTCCCAGCTGCTCCTCCCTCCCAGCTCCCCATATATGGCGGCCGCTGCGCGTGAGGAGAGCGACCCTTGACCTTGCCAGGTAGGTCGCTCCTCCGCCACACACCTCCGCCTGTGTTGTCCTGCCCGCTGCTGCTGCTGGTAAGCTCGCCCTCTGCTGTTGCCTCGGTGCCCGTTTTGCTTCTGTTCCCCTCGTGCCCCCATTTTGTGTGTCCATTTTGCCTTCTGTTTCCCCTCGTGCCCCCATTCTGTGTGTCCATTTTTTGCCTTCTGTTTCCCCTCGCTGCCCCCATTTCTTGTGTCCATTTTGCCTTCTGTTTCCCCTCGTGCCCCCATTGCTTGTGTCCATTTTGCCTTCTGTTTCCCCTCGTGCCCCCATTCTGTGTCCATTTTTTGCCTTCTGTTTCCCCTCGCTGCCCCCATTTCTTGTGACCATTTTGCCTTCTGTTTCCCCTCGTGCCCCCATTGCTTGTGTCCATTTTGCCTTCTGTTTCCCCTCGTGCCCCCATTCTGTGTGTCCATTTTTTACCTTCTGTTTCCCCTCGTGCCCCCATTTCTTGTGCCCATTTTTGCCTTCTGTCTCCCCTCGTGCCCCATCTCCTGTGTCCATTTTTGCCTTCTGTTTCCCCTCGTGCCCCCATTTTTGCTGTGCCCAACTTTGCCTTCTGTACCCCCCGCCGCTGCATCCCCTGTGGCCCCGCCCCATGACTGCCCATTCGCTGCCCCTGCCTCCCGCCTCCCAGCTGCTCCTCCCTCCCAGCTCCCCATATATGGCGGCCGCTGCGCGGCCACGCCGCCGGCGCGCCAAAGGCGCGCCTAAGGCAAGCCTGTCTGCGCCTGTCCGCGCCTGGACCGCGCCCAGCACCAGAACCCCTGGGCCGCGCGCCCCCCGCTCCAGCCTCGAGGACCGACGCCATTACGATGCCACCACACTCCACGCTCTCAACCCCGGACGGACACACAACTGCTTCAAGGCCGCCCCGAAACGCACACATGGCCCCTTCACCTGCCGGAACTGCAGCTACACCAGCCTCAGAGCCACTGAAGCGCCCGCCAAGAAGGACCTCAACCACCTCCGATGCATCCTACTGAACACCCGCTCTGCACGCAAACACGCCGTCGAGCTCTGGGACCTGCTCGACACATCATCACCAGACGTCGCCTTCCTGACAGAGACCTGGATGAACGACTCCTCCGCACCCGACATCGCCATAGCCATCCCAGACGGCTATAAGATCACCCGCAGAGACCGCGTCAACGGAGTAGGAGGAGGAATCGCCATCGTCCACAAGAACTCCATCAGGGTCTCGACCAGCATCGACGACTTTCTCTGCACCGCCGAACACATGCACTTCCAGATCCACACGGACCCCAACACCACCCTTAGAGGCACCCTTGTCTACAGACCCCATGGGCCCCGACCCCAGTTCAGCGACTCCATCGCCGACTTCATCAGCACGCACGCCCTGACCTCTACCGACTACATCCTCCTCGGAGACCTGAACTTTCACCTGGAGAACAACAACGACAGCAACTCCACCACCCTGATCGACAACCTCGCCAACCTCGGACTGAGACAGCTCGTCACAACACCGACTCATTCCGCCGGCCACACGCTCGACCCCGTCTTCTCCTCAAGCTCCCACGTCTCCTTCAGCCACACCACGGAACTCCTCTGGACCGACCACCGCTGCATCCACTTCACCTTCCAGAAACCCACCACACACCACTGCACCCAACAGATCCCACGCCGCTGCTGGAGCAAAGTCACCGAAGACCAACTACGGGCAAACCTCGCTCTCAGCCCTCCCTCCGACCCATCCAACACCAACGACGCTGCCTGCAACCTCAGACGATGGATAGACGACTGTGCCAACACCCTCGCCCCGCTGAAAAGACTCACCTACATCGACACCACCAAAAGAGCCAGCTGGTTCACCCCGGAACTCCTAGCTTCCAAGCATACCTGCCGGAAACTTGAGAAGAAATGGCACAGTGATAAGACACCGGACAGCCACGCAGCCCATAAAGACGCCATCCGTAACCACCACCACCTCATCAGGTCCGCCAAGAGAATCTCCTTCAAAGACCGCCTCGACAACAACGCACACAACAGCAAGGAGCTCTTCAACATCGTGAAGGAACTCTCCAACCCCAGCTCCAACACCAACGACATCCCGCCGTCGCAAGCCCTGTGCGATTCCCTCGCCACCTTCTTCCACCGCAAGATCGCCGACATCCACGACAGCTTCAACACCCAGACAGCCCCCACTAAGATAGATACACCAGACCCGCCGCACACCATCGACCATGACCCCTTGCCAGCCTGGGCCAGCGTGAACATCGATGACACCATCAAGACCATGGGCACATTACACTCCGGCTCCCCGTCAGACCCTTTCCCGCACCACATCTTCAACAAAGCCAGCAGCTCCATCGCACCCCACCTGTGCAACGTTATCAATCTCTCCTTCGAGACTGCGACCTTCCCAGAGAGCTGGAAACACGCAGATATCAACGCCCTACTCAAAAAACCCAAGGCGGACCCAAGAGACCTCAAGAACTTCCGGCCCATCTCCCTGCTTCTGTTCCCAGCCAAGGTCATCGAGAAGATCGTCAACAAACAGCTAACCCGATACCTCGAAGAAAACAGCATCCTGGACCCATCCCAATCAGGGTTCTGCAGCAACCACAGCACTGAGACTGCCCTCATCGCCACCACCGACGACATCAGGACCCTGCTGGACAACGGTGAGACCGCAGCCCTCATCCTGCTGGACCTCTCCGCCGCCTTCGACACTGTCTGCCACCGCACTCTACGCGCACGCCTCCACGACGCAGGGATCCGAGACAAGGCCCTGGAATGGACCACCTCCTTCCTCGACGGCAGAACCCAGAGAGTCCGCCTCCCACCTTTCCGATCCGAAGCCTCCGAGATCATCTGCGGCGTACCCCAGGGATCTTCCCTCAGCCCAACACTGTTCAACATCTACATGGCCCCGCTCGCACGCATCGCCAGACAGCACGACCTCAACATTATCTCCTACGCCGACGACACTCAACTGATCCTCTCCCTCACCAAGGACCCCTCGCCGCCAAATCCAATCTCCATGAAGGAATGAAGGCGGTCGCCGATTGGATGAAGATCAGCCAACTAAAGCTGAACACGGACAAGACAGAGGTCCTCATCCTCGGCTCCAACCCCTCAGCCTGGGACGACTCCTGGTGGCCAACGACGCTGGGAGCAGCCCCGACACCCACCGACCACGCACGCAACCTGGGAGTCATCCTCGACTCAACGCTCTCCATGGCCAAGCAAGTCAACGCAGTCTCCTCCTCCTGCTTCAACACCCTCTGCATGCTTCGCAAGATCTACAGGTGGATCCCGACAGACACAAGAAGAACAGTCACCCAGGCCCTCGTCAGTAGCAGACTTGACTATGGGAACGCCCTCTACGCGGGAGCCCCGGCTAAGCTCATCAAGCGACTGCAACGCATACAAAACGCCTCCGCACGCCTGATCCTCGACATACCATGCCACAGCCACATCACCCCCCACCTGAGGAACCTGCACTGGCTCCCCGTCGACAGGAGGATCTCCTTCAAACTCCTCATCCACGTACACAAGGCACTCCACAAGACTGGCCCAGCCTACCTCAACAGACGACTCTTCTTCTACGTCCCCAACCGCCAGCTCCGCTCCGCCGACCTCTCCCTCGCCACCGTCCCTCGCATTCGAAGAACAACCACCGGCGGCAGATCCTTCTCACACCTCGCCGCCAAGACCTGGAACACTCTTCCACTAAGCCTACGACAGACCCAAGACCTGCTGACCTTCAGGAGGCTACTCAAGACCTGGCTGTTCGACCAGTAGCAGCACCCCCCCCCCCTTTTCTCTCCCCACCGCCTTGAGACCCTCGCGGGTAGGTAGTGCGCTCTACAAATTCTGTGATTGATTGATTGATTGATTCCAAAAAACTCATCATTTAAATGTTCTCTCATTTCAATTATGCATGTACAAACAGTTGGAATCTTGTACCCAGTGGCCTGTAGGCACATTGCCATATTTATAACAGAAAAATACAGCCATTTTTTCAAGTGGGAGGAATTTAACGTGAAGAAACATGCTTCATAAAATATGAAGGCATAATTGGCTTAATTGAAAGTGGAGAACAACATTAAGATTTAGGCCCTTATTAGAAGTACGGTGGTCCATAGGACCACCGTACTCGTGGTGGAAGTCCAACCAGTGCCGTATTGCGATTTGGGGCAGTCGGACCACCACAAGACAGCCAGCTATGCTGGGATTAAGGATCCCTCTGCACCAGTGGTCTAGAAAGGCACAGTTATATGCTGGCGGTGCTGAAGTCGGCACCGCCAAGCATATTACAAGTTGCGTTTCCACCGCCCTTTTCACGGCAGTGAGCCCGAAATGAAAAAGAGTGGCAGAGAGGCAAATAAGAGGGCCCTAACAGGGCCTCTTGCCGCTCCTGGACATGGACATGTTGCGCCTCCCCTGGAATTACAACCGTGCAGGAATGTGAAGTCAGCGCTCTCACGGCGGCGGTCTGCATGTTAGGCTCTCCTGTGAGCCTAGCAAAACACAAGGAGATGATGGACGGAGCGCTGAAACTTTTCAGACACACACCCCCAGTCACAGATCTGGGTTGAATCCATCATCGTTCTTTAGCTCACTTTGCCACCCCAGTTCAGACACAGCTATATGCAAATCAGTCTTGACCCTGTGCCTCATGGGAACAGTCCAGCCCGAACTGCCAAGCCATGTCTTCCCTGGACCGGAAAAAAGCATCCTGGGACCGGTTTCGGGCTAACAGCCCTGATCAGCCAGTCTAGCTTGAATCCAGTGGCAAAGTGAGCAAGGGACCCACGTCTGGGCATAACCTGCCAACTTAGGGCGAACAAAGCAAACATAAGGAGATGATGGACGGAGCGCTGAAACTTTTCAGACACTCACCCACAGTCACAGATCTGGGTTGAATCCATCATCGTTCTGTAGCTCACTTTCCCACCCCAGTTCAGACACAGCTATATGCAAATCAGTCTTGACCCTGTGCCTCATGGGAACAGTCCAGCTCGAACAGCCCAGCCATGTCTTCCCTGGACCGGAAACAAGCATCGTGGGACCGGTTACGGGCTAACAGCCCTGATCAGCCAGGTTACCTTGAATGCAGTGGCAAAGTGAGCAAGGGACCCACGTCTGGGCATACCCTGCCAACTTAGGGCGAACAAAGCAAACACATGGAGATGATGGACGGAGCGCTGAAACCTTTCAGAGACTCACCCCCAGTCACAGATCTGGGTTGAATCCATCATCGTTCTTTAGCTCACTTTGCCACCCCAGTTCAGACACAGCTATATGCAAATCAGTCTTGACCCTGTGCCTTATGGGAACAGTCCAGCCCGAACTGCCAAGCCATGTCTTCCCTGGACCGGAAACAAGCATCCTGGGACCGATTTCGTGCTAACAGCCCTCATCAGCCAGGCTAGCTTGAATCCAGTGGCAAAGTGAGCAAGAGACCCACGTCTGGGCATACCCTGCCAACTTAGGGCGAACAAAGCAAACACAAGGAGATGATGGACGGAGCGCTGAAACTTTTCAGACACTTACCCCCAGTCACAGATCTGGGTTGAATCCATCATCGTTCTTTAGCTCACTTTGCCACCCCAGTTCAGACACAGCTATATGCAAATCAGTCTTGACCCTGTGCCTCATGGGAACAGTCCAGCCCGAACTGCCAAGCCATGTCTTCCCTGTCCCAGAAACAAGCATCCCGGGACCGGTTTCGAGCTAACAGCCCTCATCAGCCAGGCTAGCTTGAATCCAGTGGCAAAGTGAGCAAGGGACCCACGTCTGGGCATACCCTGCCAACTTAGGGTGAACAAAGCAAACACAAGGAGATGATGGAAGGAGTGCTGAAACTTTTCAGACACTCAACCCCAGTCACAGAACTGGGTTGAATCCATCATCGTTCTTTAGCTCACTTTGACACCCCAGTTCAGACACAGCTATATGCAAATCAGTCTTGACCCTGTGCCTCATGGGAACAGTCCAGCCCGACCTGCCAAGCCATGTCTTCCCTGGACCGGAAACAAGCATCCTGGGACCGGTTTTGGGCTCATAGCCCTCATCAGCCAGGCTAGCTTGAATCCAGTGGCAAAGTGAGCAAGAGACCCACGTCTGGGCATACCCTGCCAACTTAGGGCGAACAAAGCAAACATAAGGAGATGATGGACGGAGCGCTGAAACTTTTCAGACACTCACCCCCAGTCACAGATCTGGGTTTAATCCATCATCTTTCTTTAGCTCACTTTGCCACCCCAGTTCAGACACAGCTATATGCTAATCAGTCTTGACCCTCTGCCTCATGGGAACAGTCCAGCCCGAACTGCCAAGCCATGTCTTCCCTGGACCGGAAACAAGCATCCTGGGACCGGTTTCGGGCTAATGGCCCTGATCAGCCAGGCTAGCTTGAATCCAGTGGCAAAGTGAGCAAGGGACCCATGTCTGGGCATACCCTGCCAACTTAGGGCGAACAAAGCAAACACATGGAGATGATGGACAGAGCGCTGAAACTTTTCAGAGACTCACCCCCAGTCACAGATCTGGGTTGAATCCATCATCGTTCTTTAGCTCACTTTGCCACCCCAGTTCAGACACAGCTATATGCAAATCAGTCTTGACCCTGTGCCTCATGGGAACAGTCCAGCCCGAACTGCCAAGCCATGTCTTCCCTGGACCGGAAACAAGCATCCTGGGACCGATTTCGGGGTAACAGCCCTCAACAGCCAGGCTAGCTTGAAAACAGTGGCAAAGTGAGCAAGGTACCCACATCTGGGCATACCCTGCCAACTTAGGGCGAACAAAGCAAACACAAGGAGATGATGGACGGAGCGCTGAAACTTTTCAGACACTCACCCCCAGTCACAGATCTGGATTGAATCCATCATCGTTCTTTAGCTCACTTTGCCACCCCAGTTCAGACACAGCTATATGCAAATCAGTCTTGACCCTGTGCCTCATGGGAACAGTCCAGCCCGAACTGCCAAGCCATGTCTTCCCTGGACCGGAAACAAGCATCCTGGGACCAGTTTCGGGCTAACAGCCCTGATCAGCCAGGCTAGCTTGAATCCAGTGGCAAAGTGAGCAAGGGACCCATGTCTGGGCATACCCTGCCAACTTAGGGCGAACAAAGCAAACACATGGAGATGATGGACAGAGCGCTGAAACTTTTCAGAGACTCACCCCCAGTCACAGATCTGGGTTGAATCCATCATCGTTCTTTAGCTCACTTTGCCACCCCAGTTCAGACACAGCTATATGCAAATCAGTCTTGACCCTGTGCCTCATGGGAACAGTCCAGTCCGAACTGCCAAGCCATGTCTTCCCTGGACCGGAAACAAGCATCCTGGGACCGATTTCGGGGTAACAGCCCTCAACAGCCAGGCTAGCTTGAAAACAGTGGCAAAGTGAGCAAGGTACCCACATCTGGGCATACCCTGCCAACTTAGGGCGAACAAAGCAAACACAAGGAGATGATGGACGGAGCGCTGAAACTTTTCAGACACTCACCCCCAGTCACAGATCTGGATTGAATCCATCATCGTTCTTTAGCTCACTTTGCCACCCCAGTTCAGACACAGCTATATGCAAATCAGTCTTGACCCTGTGCCTCATGGGAACAGTCCAGCCCGAACTGCCAAGCCATGTCTACCCTGGACCGGAAACTAGCATCCTGGGACCGGTTTCGGTCTAACAGCCCTCATCAGCCAGGCTAGCTTGAATCCAGTGGCAAAGTGAGCAAGGGACCCACGTCTGGGCATACCCTGCCAACTTAGGGTGAACAAAGCAAACACAAGGAGATAATGGAAGGCGTGCTGAAACTTTTCAGACACTCACCCCCAGTCACATATCTGGGTTGAATCCGCATCGTTCTTTGGCTCACTTTGCCACCCCAGTTCAGACACAGCTATATGCAAATCAGTCTTGACCCTGTGCCTCATGGGAACAGTCCAGCACGAACTGCCAAGCCATGTCTTCCCTGTTCCGGAAACAAGCATCCTGGGACCGGATTGGGGGTAACAGCTCTCATCAGCCAGGCTAGCTTGAATCCAGTGGCAAAGTCAGCAAGGGGCCCATGTCTGGGCATACCCTGCCAACTTAGGGTGAACAAAGCAAACACAAGGAGATAATGGAAGGCGTGCTGAAACTTTTCAGACACTCACCCCCAGTCGCAGATCTTGGTTGAATCCATCATCGTTCTTTAGCTCACTTTGCCACCCCAGTTCAGACACAGGTATATGCAAATCAGTCTTGACCCTGTGCCTCATGGGAACAGTCCAGCCCAAACTGCCAAGCCATGTCTTCCCTGGACCGGAAACAAGCATCCTGGGACCGGTTTCACACTAACAGCCCTCATCAGCCAGGCTAGCTTGAATCCAGTGGCAAAGTGAGCAAGCGACCCACGTCTGGGCATACCCTGCCAACTTAGGGCGAACAAAGCAAACACAAGGAGCCTAACATACCACCGCCATGAGACTGCCCCCGAACAGCCCACTGCCATGGATAACAATCGTAATCCGGAGGGCGGGTAGGTGCACAACGGCTTTGGTGGTCCTCCTGATGGGATTTCAGTGTCGGGCTGATAGGAGGACCACCAAAGTCATAATAAGGCCCTTAATGTTTCATAGAAATATTTCTCTTCACTTTAAATTTCTCTCATTTTAAAAAAATGTCTATTTTTCAGTTATACATATGGCACAATAGCTACTGGCTCTCTGGGAGCAAGAGACCTGCTGTTTGTAAATGCTACACTTTGAAATGGGAGACTATTAAAATGAAGAGTTAACTTAATCATTAGGTTAACTCTTGATTTGAATTTCTCCCATTTAAACGCATTCAAAAGCATCATTTTGTTCTCATGCTCTAAAAGTGAGTTGACAAGTACTTTTATTTAAGAATTAAACAACTCAGTGCTTCAGTTCTTCACCTCTTTGCCTGACCCTGGCTCATAATTCTCACAACTCCAGCATTGCTCATTATCAGGCCCAGCAATCTGCAGCCTAATGATAATAATGTAAAATAAGGACAGCCTTCCCTTAACTTTAAAAGGAAAATGTGACCCTGTGCTTATTTAAAAATCAACTCAAGGCGGCAAGTTACTCTGAAGGTGTCTGTGAGCTACTGGTAGCTTGCGATCGACTGGTTGGAGACACCTGCTTTGGAGTCTAGCGATCAGCTTCTTTGGAAGGCCTTTGTATATCACGTTTTAATAAACTAGGTTGGCCCTCACCAGGCATCTTGTGATTTCAATCTGAATGATAGTTTAAAGATTGAAGGAGTGAAATTGAGTACTGCAAGATTTCCTTTAATATTGCTGATTTGGGGTATCATTAAAAGGTCTAAATCAAAGATGGTTCCTATGCGTTTTGCTTTCATAGTAGTGGAAGTAGTAGGTCCTATGCTAGCAGGCAGGTGAAGAGGACAGACATTGAAAAATGTTCTCACTGGAGTAGAGTTAGGAATTCAGTCTTTTTACCTGTTAATTGTTTACAGCGCTTTGGCATTGACTGGACAAATATCAGTATTATGGCATGGGGCCATCTTTGTTTGTTTAATCAGATCTGGGAAATAATGTTTATTTATGCTCGGCCCCTCAGCAAAAATGCTGCAAACCTAATTTCAAAACAGTTAGCATAATGTGCTTCCTATTTCTCAAGGGTACTTGGGAAGAGAATGTTAATGAATTTGAGGTCAGACTGGCATTGAGATTGGCATCAATGCATTTGGCAGCCCTGATTGATTTTTTTTCCGCGGAAGAAACATCTGAGATTAGGTGTTGTTCTAAATGTGGTCATCATTGTGAGTAATTTACATTACAAGAGGCTAGGAATATTGAATGTACAGCTGAAACAGACATGTCTATCGGCCTGCAACTATTATTTAATCTTTTTCTTAGCCTTTGTTAAGATGTGTTAATTGACAGTATTTTGGATTTTCCTCCATTGTGAGTTATGCATGTTCGTGTTTTGTAATACTCACATAACATGGTTGTCTGCAATCATATTCCCATTGTTTCGTAGAGGGGTTTGATGGCTCTGTTGCAATATACAGAAAGTAATTTTCATAAGCTAAATATTCATAAAATGCTAGTGTTTGGCAGCAATAAATATGATACAGGTGCAATAGTTGATTATTCTACACAAAATTCTGTGGACGTGATGTACCTTAATGTAATTTAATTGGAAATATGGCGGTCACCATCTTTGCCCAACAAAGAGACTTTAGCAACTGAAGATCTTCTCATTCTCATATACAGTGCCCAATTATGAATTTCAAGTAAATAATAAGAATACTGATTTGTTGGAAGACCCAGCACAGATGTGAATAATTGGTGAAAACAAATATATACCTATACCGTGTATACAAATAGAACTTAAGCTAAATATTAACTTTCTTATATGTTTGACTTCTGCAGTCGGTTATTCCCATATTTTGATGACACACTATTGGTGTCAGCATTTGAATAAACAAATTAAACTAACCCCACAAGAAAAGGCTAACTTTACAGGTTGACCAAAATAACACTATTAACTTTTGAGCTAAATTAAAGTTTGGAGTACCATTCTCTGAATTTAGAGATGTCCGCCGGCCCACCCGGCCCATCTGGCCCATCTTTATTCATTGACAGGAACTGCCATCATGGTGGTCCTTGTCAATGAGTTCAAAGTTTTATGAACAGTACCATCAAAATGATGGTATCATCTGCCAAACTTTTAACTTCCTTTTGTTTCTCCAAAACCAACATCCCAAAGCTGGATTTAGTTTTTTAATAATCAAAACTAATGACCCCCACACCATTGGAGTTTTCTCCCATGTTGTGGGGGCATTTAAACATTATACTATACCTTGTAGCCAGGTTTATCACAATAGTAAGGGAGAGTAAAACTATCTATTTGACTACCCCACTCTAAATCAGACATGTGGTTGAAAGATCAAGCTTTCGAAGAGCCTTACTCTATTGGGCCATTGGAAGAGTATGTGTCGCAGTCTCTATCATTGGCATGCTTACGGTCCGCCCGACCACAAATGAAGTGGGCGAACCTTCAGTTTAGCGGTCAGGGTACCTAGTCGATGTTGCAACAGAGTACTGTCTCTTACAAACTCTAAATCTGCCCCTTTGTTTTATGATACTCTACCACCCTAAAGACATTAAAAAAATTAGTTGAAACCAACCATGCTATCCACTTGGTTCATACCTGAATATTTTGTCTTATTAACTAACCTAGCCTACTTCACCTAGTGTAAAGCTCTAAAAAATGTAAATACTGAAAAACACGTGTTCACTTAAATTGACCCTGAAGTGAGAAAATAGTGTATTTTATTGCACTTTAGTAATCTTCTAATCTTCTCTCATTTAAGAAGATTGGATCATAGGTGTGAATTTCAGTCATACATGTAAAATTAATAATGCAATTGGAAGCTGCATGATAATTGTATTGTTTATTATGAACCTGACTATTAATAATGATCTTGATCTTCTTACAACTTTTAGAAATTTTAATCATCTGAGCAGTTATCATAATTGATGTAAATGTGAATTACGAAGGCTATATTAATTGAAAACTAATGTGATTTTGGGATAAACCAATTATAAGCATTGCAGTAAAGCATGCACCAATAAAGATATATTTATTTGACATGTTAAGGTCAATTTATTTCCTTATCGTAGCCAAGTCTTATAGCGTACATGCATACACAGCAATACAAGATGGTGATTGTGTTTAGCTTAGTCTCATTCTCAATACTGAGCTTCAATTTGAATAGAATTCTGTGCAAGATGGCCAAATGCAATCTAATTCCAGCATCCACTACCCTATCAAAGGAGAGGAAAGTAAAACTTAAAGCAGTTTGGAAGTTAAATGTCCTTTTATTCCCTCATGATAAATAATGCTTCTCCTTTCATTTCCTCCAGCTTTTATATTTGATGAGATTGTAAATGAGAAAGTGGAGTTGTTTTAGTAGGTGCACTGAAATGCCTCGTGTGATTGTAAGAATAATTTGCAAGTGTAATATTTTTCTAGGTAAGTGTTGTTTGCTTTAAGCGCCTAGGAGAAGCCTTGTGAAATTATGATGAAGTGTTTTAACACTTGCAATATGATAGTGTATAAAACATTTTCAGATGCTTTATGGACTAAGTAATTTGTGCATCACATTTCTGATTACTTCAAATGTTCAATTTTCTCTCTAGCAGAACATTTTTAATCTGAGTACATGAAGCTCCTTTTCGAAATATGAACATAAATGTGTGTTTCACATGCATCAGCACTCTGTGTGATTTCCAGAACTCCGAACAACTCTGCCATTTAACTTTTCTTTAAGAATATTTTTTCTAAATATAGAATATAATTCGTGGTATGTACTGAAGTACATACCACACAGTACATAAAGTAAAACACTGGAAATATGAAGATGTCTGTTTTCCTAATGTTAACAGATTTCAAGCAATTGGTTAATTAATGGTGGTAACGGAGGCCTCTTTCCCTTTGGAAGCTGGTTCAAGTTTGATTTAACCATCATCAATAACTATCTGAAGAGGAAAGCTTTAATGGCAGGATACTTATAGATTAGGTCATAATGGAAAAGATGGATATTCAGACTAGAACATGAAGTTAATTCAAGCGCGTAAAACAATTGATCAGAGTGGCCTTGGGACTGTGGCATACTGTATAATAAAGAGGAGATAGCCGAGCAATGTTAGTCTCAGAGTTGCTCAAGCACATTAAAATATATTGGGACTTACTGATAAGCCCTTTGCGCCGCCGGTGAGTCATTTTTAAAATGGGGAAAAGTGACCTACCGGCAGCGCAAGGGGCTTGAACATAAGGCCCCTTCAGTCGTGAAAGATCATGTCTTCAAATTTCTCTGTCACCTAACAAATGCTGTAAATAATGGTCTGTCTCTTTCTCTAAGATCTACTATGTCTTCCAACAATTTCTGTACGTCACTGCAGATCATCAACGCAAATATTGACAGTTGTGTGTTACATACAGCAAGATGCATTTGGTATGGCAGGCTAGTCCATCATTTGTTTCAACAAATGGGTAATGTTTTATGTTTATAGGTAAAGAGTAACGTTAGATTAAATCATATAGAATCAATGGCTGGACCACATTCAAGGGAGCTATATTATGTTATCATACCATCTGATGCACTTAAAGAATTGCTTTTGTGTGGCACACACTTCCGTAAACCAACAGACTCGTGTAAACGTCACTTCCTTTTTGAGTCCTGCACTGATTTAGAATTGAAGTCAAAAACGCACCCAAATGTTGTTCACTTATTCCTGCCATCAGTTTTACTCCTATTTAAGGAGCAAATGAAAAACTGAGCAAATCCAGAAATAATGCACGAGCAATAGCACGAAAATGGTTTGTTACAATCAACCACAATTCTTACACTAATGTCAAAATCAGGTGTAAAACGATTAAATGCCTTGCACAAGTCACAGTTTTTGCACAACAATTTTGTGCCCAATTTTACCCTGGGAGTATAAATGAAGACATTTATGAGTGATTCCCTCTTCCTAAGAAAGGCCTAGAACACTTACAAATATTTGTTATGACTCTTGTCCCTAATCAGACTGTGCTTAAAACTAAGGTGCACCTTTTTTTCTGAGACTAGAAACGATGTAGTGAATGATAATTATTGATAAAGTAGATGTTACATTTGAGCCTGTTTTTGTTATTTCAATTTGCACAAAGTGTGTTGTACATTATAAGTCACTCATATGTTGCTGTTACTATGTGTCAGTCCTTTCTTTGTGTCCTTGTTCCCTAACCCTTCTAGAATTCCTTTGCGTATTCTAGCGTGTGTTTCACTATAGGTTCTATGGTTGTCAGTTACTCTTCTGGTCAGCTGGTGAAGTGTTCGTTATGCTGCTGGCTTGAATAAAACCTCAATAACTTACCTGAAGAAGTTTCCAGCTGTATCATTTTATCTACAACAATTTTGGCGACGATCGTGCTGCGGCTGTGCTGACCAGATGAGTCACCCATCTCCATGCTGTTGAGCTGTCAGCTGAGTCCAGCGAGATGTAAACAGAGTCCAGCAGCGAACACTTCAGACCACCTTTGTAGTTGTGGTCTTTGGTCCGGTTTTCCTCAGATCGGTGAGTTATTCATCTGAGTTTCAACGAAGACGGCCCGTCCTTCCCAGTGACGTCATCGAGCAAGCAGTCAACAACCATGAGTGAAACTGTGCGTCATCACGCAACAACGCATGTCGGCCATTTTAAAAGCAACTTCATTTCAAGTCAGCGCTGCAGTTTTCGAGAGTGACGTCACCACGTTTACCACACGCTTTGCAGCCATCTTGTGGTTACTCCGGTGACACGCACACCATTAGCGTGTTCATCCATTTTCAGCTTCTTTTGGGGTGACGTCACCGCGTTAACCATACGCTCTGCAGCCATTTTGCTGTTACTCGGGTGACACGCACGGCATCAGCGTGTTCATCATGTTCAGCTCCTTAGCTGCATCTACGGTGACACGCACACCTTACCGTCTTCAGCCTTAGCGTGTCCAGGCTTCACCTATTATATACCGCAAGGAAAAGCGGTCACGCACACCACAGGTACTTTTTAGTGTTTACTTTTGGTTTTGCGCAGCAGTGTCTTCGTGAACTCACTCCTTGGTTTCCTCTTCAAGCACATCATTTACGGTGATGTGCACACCTGTATGTTGAATTAACCCTTTTATTGCTCATTATTTCTGTAAAGCAAATTTTTGCCGGTGATGAGCACACCTATTATTTAAGCTTATTTACTTCGTATTTAACAGTTTTCACCATGTCTACGCATCTTATTTCTGCAGTACCACCTCCTCAATTTTTAAGTGAACCTGGCACTCCCTCCATACCTTGGGAGGACTGGATTGTCATATTTGACAATTACTTGGATGCTTTGGATGGACAAGAATTTTCAGCTAAGAGGAAAAAAGCACTGTTATTGAGCACGTTGAGCAAAGAAGGTCAACGTGTGTTCAGATTTTTACCACAAGCCTTACAAGCCAATGGTCAACCAGTGCCTGATGAATATAAGGAGGCAATTTGCAGACTTGAAGTTAGGTATGCTAAGGAGGAGAATTTAGTGATGAACCAATATAAATGTTATACTCACCGACAACGTAGTGAAGAGTCCATAGATGAATTTGTTGCTAGACTGAGGGAACTTTCCGTTAAATGTAATTTCGTTGTGATGACAGATGAATTAATAAGGGACCAGTTAATAGTACAATGCAACAATAGGAAAATCCAAGAAAGATTGTGGGCAGCCAAGAATCCCACGTTGAAAGTAGCCATTGATTTGGCAAACGTTATAGAGCAATCTGAGTGTTGTATGAAAGAGTTACAAAAACACAACATTATCCAAGAGGTATCTGAGGTTTCAGAGAAATATGTGTGTGAAGGGAGTGACCAGGGTCAAGGTGATGGTGATTCTTCTGCAGCACTACTAAGGAATAAAAATAGGTGTATTGGCAAGAAAACTTCTTTCACAAGGATACCTGGCAAATTTTGTTCAAGGTGTGGTAGCAATGCACTCACGTCTGAGTCAAGATTTTGCTTCGCTTCTAACAAAGAATGCCTACAGTGTGGTCGGTTGGGACATTTCTCAAAGATGTGCAAAACAAAAACTCGTTCCAAAGTAGCTCTTGTTCGAGATAGTTTCACGTGGAAGGAAAATGAGAAGGATAGACTTCTTGTAGTTGAGGATAATGATGATCATTCTGAAAGTCAAAGAAGAGAGAATAGGCCCAAAGCCTTATTTTTAATTGATGTGCAACAGGTATCCCTTATGGTTGACAAGGGGTCTAGCTACACCATAATTCCTAAAACTATGTTTGATCAAGAGTGGTTTGGTAAATCCTTACTACCCAGTGATATTTCACCTGCTGGATATCAACGCGAGTCCATAGACCTATTAGGGTTTTTTGAAGCACAAATTTTATTCTCAAATAGGTCCACCAAAGGTAAGATTTACGTCGCAGTGGATGGGCCCCCCATTTTAGGGTGGATTCACCAATGCGATCTCCATATTGTCGTGAATCCTAGAGCTCCTTCACAAGTCATGGTTGTCGATGATGAGACTATAGATGACATACTTCAAGACGCTAGTGCAGTCTTTAGAAATGAGCTAGGTGAACTTAAAGGGTATGTTCACAAGATATTGTTGAAAAAAGATGAGTTGCCAGTGCAACACTAACTTAGAAGAGTGCCTCTAGTAGTCAGGGATGAGGTGAAGTCCCTCATAAAAGAAATGCTACAGGGCAGGGTGATCGAGCCTGTTGAAGCGTCTTGTTGGGTGTCTCCAGTTGTGATCACTAAAAAATCTGATGGAAAAATTAGGTTCTGTGTGGACTTGAGGTCCTTGAACAAATGTGTTGTTGCAGATACATTTCCCTTGCCTAATATTGGTGAGTTGATTTCCACTTAAAAAGATGCAAAGTTTTTTTCTAAACTCGATCTTAAAAGTACATATCATCAGATAAAATTACATGAAAGTTTGAAACATCTTACAGCTTTTATTACTACAGTAGGAACATTTCAATTTACACTTCTGCCCTTTGGGCTATCATCGGCGGCCAGTGTGTTCAAATGTTTGGTCACTGAAATCTTTAAGGGTATTGACAAAGCTATATTTTTTCAAGATGATATTCTTGTGTTTGGAAATTCTGTTAGTGATCACAACCGGGTTCTCAAATCTCTGCTTCACAGAATTGCCGATGTGAGTCTCACTCTTCGTAAAGAAAAGTGTTCTTTTTTAGTCGAACATATTGAATATCTAGGCTATCAAATTTCAGCTTTAGGTATAAAACCTAACAAAAATCTACTGGATGCCATTCAACTAGCCCCATCTCTTTCTGATAAAGACCAACTAAGGTCTTTCATGGGCCTTATCGAATAATATTCTAAGTTTTTTCAAAATATTTCTGATAAAACCTTGTGTTGGAGACAATTACTTAAGAAAGGTGTGAAGTTTGAGTGGGGGGAACAACACATTGCCTGTTTCAATAACATAAAACAAGAAATTTGCGAGGCAAATGAATTGGCACCTTTTGACATCAAACGTTTGTCTATTCTCATGGTCGATGCTAGCGTTACTGGTTTAGGTGTTGTATTATTACAAAATCATCCTGAGGGCGAAAAAACTGTTGCTTTTGCGTCCAGGACACTCACGTCATCTGAACAGAACTATTCAGTCATCGAAAGGGAAGCACTAGCAGCGGCATGGTGTGTTCAGTACTTCCGCACTTACCTATGGGGCACAAGATTTGTCCTTAAAACTGATCATAAGCTGTTGGTGAAAATGTTGTCGCCTGGTGGTGCAGGTAAGGGCTCAGTGAGGTTGATGAGATTGGCTGCCAAGTTACAAGAGTATCAATATGAAGTCACTCATATTCAAAGTTGGAGAAATCTTCAAGCCAATTGTCTTTCCAGATTATCTCTTAAATGGGAAACTTTAGATAGTTCATCTTTTATGTTAACTAGTGAAGATGGAGCTGTTGCTTCTGTCCATGATGTGGTTGTTGTTGGTGAAGGAACTTTTTCTTGCAAGGAGTGGTGCAGAGAGATGGATGCTAATCATGTCCTTAACCGCTTGACCGTGGCGCGGATTCCGCCGCGGTGCTGGGCGTTCCCTTGAGTGGGCGTGTCTGGGACGGCCCCAGGCCGTCCTCCGCACACGCCCACCGTGACCGGCCGTCCGATGCATGGAAAGGGTTAAGGCAGTCATGGATCTCATTAAGTTGGGTTCCAGGCGGGTGAGTTGTGTTTTAGTTTCAGTGCGTCCTTTTCTTAAAATTTTGGAGGAATTGTCTATTTGTGGTACTAATGTTCTCATGAGGGGAGACAGGTTTGTTCCTCCATTTGGATTGAGGCCCAAGCTTCTGACTCTGGCCCATGAGGGACATTTGGGTCAAACATTGACTCAACGTCGATTAAAAACTAATTTTTGGTGGCCAGGCATGGACGAACAGGTGACTTCTTGGGTGGAGAATTGTTCAGTTTGCAAAGAGGGGGAGAAAAGACTCAAGGTAGGGTCCAAATCAGCGATGGGTCATATCGCTAACCCAGGAAGTGCCTGGCACAGCATCTGTTTGGATTTTATAAGGCCCATGGTTGAATTACCTCCTACTCAACATTTTGCCATCGTTTTTATTTATGTTTTTTCTAAGTGGTTGAGTGTGAGCTTTGTGAGAGACATCACCACACAGAGCACTATTGTTTTCTTGAAGAGTTTGTTCCAGGAAGAAGGCTTTCCTTCTATAATTATTACAGATAATGGCACTCAACTCGTCTCTCGTGACATGCAAACATTTCTTGCTGAGTGTGGTGTGGTGCATCATCGTACATCACTGTACAACCTGCAGGGTAATGGTCTATGTGAGAGAGCTAATCGTGTGGTCAAGGGCTTTATCCAGATGGCATGTGTTAGTGGAAGATTTGCCCAAGACATGGTGCAAGAAATGGTTTGGGCCTACCGTACCACAAAACTTAACCAGGGTGATAAGTCTCCTTTTGAACTCATACGTGGTAGACTTCCTGGCACGAAACTGACCCCCGCTTGGATTAAGGAGTGGGTTGCAAATGGTGGTGCATTGGGTACAGCACCTATTGGCATATCCCAAGGCAGTAAAGTTCATATTTCTAAAGGTGACCTAGTCAAAGTTAAACCAGGTAGGTTTAGCAAGGGTCTTACCAAATTCAGAGGGCCTTTTGCAGTTAAAGATGTTTTTCCACATTTTGTGGTTTTGACTAATGGAGAAAAATTCCAGTCCTGCTTTAGATCCGTCTTTTGGCGGTCGAAGGGAAGGGGGTGGTGGTGATGCCAGTGCTAATGGTGAAAGCTCACTAAACTTACACAGGTCTCTTGGGACCAGAGGTTTAAGATGTCGCAGACCAACTGCGTACTTAAATGATTTCATTTGTTAAACATTGCTTTCTGTTTGTTTCTTCCTTCATGTTTTTTTTTTATTTCCAGGAACATTTATATTTTTTTCTTTTTTATATAAAGGAGGAAGATATGTTGTACATTATAAGTCACTCATATGTTGCTATTACTATGTGTCAGCCCTTTCTTTGTGTCCTTGTTCCCTAACCCTTCTAGAATTCCTTTGCGTATTCTAGGGCGTGTTTCACTATAGGTTCTATGGTTGTCAGTTACTCTTCTTGTCAGCTGGTGAAGTGTTCGTTATGCTGCTAGCTTGAATAAAACCTCAATAACTTACTTGAAGAAGTTTCCAGCTGTATCATTTTATCTACAACAAGGTGCAACAAACAAGTTATATGCAAGTGATAACTTAGTGTAAATTGTATTTAAATCAGTCTTCATTGATATGCAGAGTGCACCTAGGTGTCAAAGCTCACACTATTGAGATGCAGGGACTTCTACAACATTAAATGAACACTATGGGGCCAATTCCGATGTCGGACGGACTCAGGTCCGTCCGACATCGGTCCGGAGCCGTAACCGACCGACCTGCTGTCGTCGGTTACGGCCCAGGCAGTACGATGCGACCGAACCCTGTTCGGTTGCACTCGTATCTCCCACAATGGGAGCATGCATTCCGGACGGAATGCATGCTGGCATTGGAGAAAGCAGGGGTGCAGTTCAACCCTGCACCCTGTGGCCGGCACCCCAAGGTTCAACAGAGTGGCACCATAGGTGCCTCCAGGTCGCCATTCGGCGACCTTGCACCCATGGGGGTCCCACTGGGGGCCCCCAAAGACAGTGACCGACTGCCTTTTCATGCATTTTTCAAAGTTGAAGGTTACACACACACATGTCCTTGGGACATGTGTGTGCGCAACATATGTGCATGGATCAATTTCAGGGGTGCAACAGGGTGTCCTTTTGACACCCTTGCACCCTTGAAATTGCATGCGCAATTTGCGAGTACCTATTGGTACTCGCAAATAGCGCTCGCAATTTCCCATTCATTCCTAAAGGAATGAAAGGGAAGCCATTCCTTATTTGCGACTCGCAATTTGCGAGTCGCAAATAAGGAATGTGAAGGAATCGCTATTATTATAGCGATTCCTACATGCATAGGATTTTGCGAATCCTTAATTGCGAATCCTTATTATTCGCTATTAAGGACTCGCAAAATCCTAGCTTGATGCATGTGCCAGATATTGTTTTAAACAGTTCATAAAGTGGATTGTTGAAATTGGCAGAGATTTAATCCATGAATTATCCAATCGGCTGTAGGTGTTTCTGCCACAGTGAATGGTAATTACTGTAATGTTCTGTTCTTGACATTGTGTATGTCACATTCTTCTTTGCCATAATTTTCTGTTCTCTGATCAAATTAGAGGGCTGAAATAAGTCAGCAATATTCAGGTGTTTCCATGGCACTCAACTACTCCGCAGAGTTTGTAACGTACATCTTAATAGCATGATTGATTTAAGCTGGTTTTGTCCATGTTATAAGAGGGACATGTCACTTTCTATGATGTCAATAGTAGGCGGCACAATGTTACTCAGAGAATAAATTCTGGTGGATAAGATAGCCATGCTATTGTCAACTACTTCCAGAGCATTTTCCAAGTTCACTCTGTCAATCTCACGTATCAACTCAGCAGTTTCCTGCTGTGACACTTGAAACAACGCATTGTATATCATGTGGCTTCCTAGGACCTACAAAAAATCCTGTAAATCCATGTCATCTGAAAGGAGAGACAATTGTTCTTTCACTACTTCATCTAATGTGAAATGTCATTACCATTGGAGATATAACTTTCCTATGCTGTATGTTGTTACCACACGAGTGTTTTGTCTGCACATAGCATGGGTCTGGTCTGCCTATTCTAAAACTGTTTGTGTTGTTCAAAAAGCATGCATGACAACTATTAGTATCTAATGGCCACACTAGCCATCACACTGGACTGAAATGTGAAGAATTGTTTATACCATTCCTTAGCATATTGTTGAGCTTTTCCTCTGTGTAGTTAGTGAATTGCTGCCAATTTTTCAAAATGTGCAAATGTGGGAATGTTTGGTGTGATCAAATCCTTTATTTTCACCAAGCCTAGGCAGGACATTTGTTGTACAGTTTTGTTCAGGAAAATGATTTGTTTTGGTATTAGACATGCTCTAAATAATGCCTCATTACCTTGAACTCGCCAGTCTTTGGTTCCCCAAACAGATTTTAAATTAATATTGTCTTTCAAAAAGTCGTACCCTTGTATTGACAAGTGGTAAATAAAGGGGGCTTAATAAACTAATTTTGTGTCGGTCAGCATATTTTTTCTGCGCCAGGGAAGGGAGAGTTTTATAATAATGAGGCGCCGGGTCTGCGGAGTTGTTGCTAAAATAATATGCACACTTCTGTGAAAATGTTTTTGGACTACCCAAGGGTGGTGTAGGGCAATGTTCCCATTGTGTATAATTAAATACTGCACGTGGAATACTAGCTCTGTGAAAGTAGTGGTATGCATAGTGATGATAACAAAACATTTATTCATAATTAGATGTTCCACTATACAGGTCTTCACTTTCCAATACAGAATAATGTTCTAGCCGAGAGAGCATAAATCTTACAGTGTTGTTATCCCAGTCATCAGAAATGCTGCAAGGAGTGATAACATAATTCAGTGATATTTTGAAAACACATGGGCATATTACAGAAAGTGCGCCGGGGGCACAACGGGCATTTGCCCCTGCTTTGCACATCCCCGGGGCACTTTGGTTTTACAGAAGGGGCTGAATACACTTGTGCTGCCCCTTCTGTAATACCGATAGTAATGGCGCACATAAAGCTCCAGTGCTATCTTCAAGGGACATTCCCTTATTTGCATGTGTGCGTGCCCCATGCAACTGAAGGAATTCCTTTGCCTCTGCACCTTTTCCGTATTACAGACATAGGTGCAGAGGCAAAGAAACTCTCAGGGGGTGCACTCGCATTGCGCCACATAGGAGGTAGTGCACTGTGAGTGTGCCCCCTGAGAGCAGCACTGTGGTGGGGAGAGACCCCCCAGACATCCTCTTGCAGGCGGGTGCAGTCGCTGACTGCACTCGCATGCAATAGGATCTCTAATCCTCTTTCAAAGTGCAGGGGGTTGCCGCACGCACTGTAAAACATGGAGCGGCTGTAAAGCAGCTGCTCCAATTTTGCCAAATGCACTGCCCCTAGGGCAGCACAAGTTCACAGCTGCCCTGAGGGTAGCGCATTCAGTATATTAGGGCGCAATTTTCATTGTTTGTGCCAGAAGCACCTTTTAGAAAGTGTGCCCAGTGCAAACAATGAAAATGCATCTTGTCTGTAATGCGGCCCATGGTATTTGTAGAGTTTCTGTATGACCAAAAATATCAAAGGGGACCTTATCCCAAACAATACCATCTGGGATAGGAACTGCAGAAATGTTCACAAGGGACAGGTCACTTTGCAATTTGTGTGATGAACAATGAGGCATCAATACCTCAGCTACCAGTTCAACTGTAGACCGTTCTGAGAGATAATGGCCATTTAAAAAAAGAAATACTATCACAAAACCAATACAGATGAAAAGGAAAAGCAACAACATGGAAATCCAATAATAAAACCAGGGTGGAACAAAATATGTCTCATTGAGCCAAATTATTAATGCACAAATTCCATGCGGTGGTGGTTCTGACGAATCCGAGGAAAAGTCATCAATGTCTGAAAAATAGCTAGAGGCAGTCTGTGCAAAAACAGGGACCTCATGTGGTGGTGCAGAACTGGTAGTCAATTTCAATAGTTGATCATAATAAACAACTTTTTTATTGATATGTGTTGTTGAAACTTGTGAATTCGCATACAGTATTTGCATGGAGTTTTTAGATGTAACTAGAAGTAGCAGAACGTTGAGATATCCCTCGCCAGTGAACAGAAACCTCTGTGCTGGTTAATGCTTGTAAAGGTATCCCCAGTATGGAAGTGAGAGGAGGCAAGTAACTACCCAGGAGCCCTCGTGACCTACTGTGCAGGACTGCCCACACGGTGTGGTTTGATCAGGTCAATTGACAAAAACTGTTTGTTTTTCCAACCAGGAAGGGACGGTAAACGTACAGGTCTGGTACCTTTAACTGTCAGGACCGGCACTGCTGCTCTTTAAGGTAGGCCACACTCCTTCTTGCCCACAAGCTTCTCTCAGACCAGATCTTCAGTGTTTGGAATCCAGCCATGAGTTGCTGCTTGTACCGTCACTTCTCCAGTGGCGGAACTTTTCTTGTGCTCCTTGCTTTGTTAATACCGAAAGCCTTTCAGTTCCTGTAAGGCAGCCAAAGGTTCATAGATATCAAGAGGCATCCCCACCGCCACTGGGCTAGGATTGTTGAGGTTCGGAACCCACATTTGGACTCCAAATGGGATTTCATAGGGAGTCTGCCCACACAAGGATCTTCTAGGAAGATTGTTTAAGGCTCTCTAGACCCCGTACAAGTGGTCTATCCAACTACAACGTGAAACTAATACTCTAGCTATTAAAGGCTGCTTTAAGTCATGGTTTTTCCTCTCTTGTATGTAATTTCCCGTGGGATGGTAGGGGGAGGAATAGTCCACAACCAAGGCCAGGGTACTCAAGGTGTCCCGGTAAGCCTTAGAGGCAAATGCTGGGCCCTGGTCCAAATGGAACACAGCTACTGCATATGTCCCGAAGAAGACTTGCAAATCTTATATAGCAGTTCAAGCTTCAGCTGAGTGCTGTGTCCATACCCATAGGAATTAAGAACAGGAATCCATTTGCTAACAAAATTTATTTAAAGGAGCCCTCACTGTGTAATGGTACGCAGTGGTCCAGATACACACTGGCCAGAAGCTTGTTAGAAATCATTAGTGGTGTTTGTAGTAGGCGAGTTGTTACAGAAACTTTTATTTGTTGACAAATGTCACATTTAAGGACATAGCCATTAGTCTGTTTATATAGACCTGGCCACCAGTAACGCTGCTGTAGCAGTGAAATTGTAGCAGCCATACCTGCATGGGCAGAGGCTAACTCCTCATGTGCTGCCATGATCAACTTTGGTCTGCACTCTGAATTTGGAATTACTCTATCCCCCACCCAGGGAATATGAGTAAATGAATGTTTTGCACACTCAATATGTAGGAGTAATTTGCAGGATATTACTTTGGCAATGGGGTGCCACAGCCCAAGGTTGTGACAGACACCATGATGTTTTCATCTACCTTCGAATGGGAACAGGCTATTGCAGCTATGACAGAAGTTTGCACTGCTGCCTTTGCAGCTTCATCAGCTAGTGAATTCCCTGAAACGTGTGTTTCAACACGCTGGTGGATCAGTGTGTGGATAACATAAGCCCATGGCAAACTTGCTTTAAGATTTGCTACTAGTCCCCAAAGCAGCTTGTGCTTGATAGAATACCCGCTAGTGTCTCTGAATCCATTCTGGCTCCAATAGTGTAAATACCTATTGTAAGACTTGACACAATAAAATGAATCATATATTATAAGTGTGGGGAATTCTAGATCAGTATTCTCTAGTCTTAGAATTAAAGCTTTCAGTTTAGCCAGCTGTGCAGTGCAATCACCTAGGGACTGCGCAAATGTTTTGAGAGGTTGGAAGGCTCCATCTTCATTTTACCCCTTACCGCTGTGCAATCAGCAGAGTATTGATGCTTTGTTCTGACTGCAGGCTGGACAGCACAATCAGTGTAAACTATGAAGTCATACTGATCTAGAGGCATTATTTCACTAGGCACAGGTATTCTCATTCATATTGCAGGTATGCTTGTGATTGTAATGTAGAATTGAAGACATAGTCTACGTCTGTTGCTGTTAAAGAGTTGGCTCACTGTTTCCATCTAGGATGTAAGGCTTTCGCATTTGGAACGCTGGCTTTTATGACAGTCTCTAAGGCTGGAATGGGAGTCATGACATTTATGTATTTTCTCATGATTTCCAGTGATCTTTCTTTCACTACAGCTGTCTGTACTGCAGTCAGTATTATTTCTGTTGGTGCAAAACGCATCTCTGCATTGGAATATAAGTGCTATTTACATGCAATCAATACCGTGTCACCCTTGTTGTAAGTGACATATGTGTAGCCTGTGGTCTCTGCGATTACACAGATCACCACATTACACATGGGTGTGTAAGTGTTTTGATGCTAACATGTCAGTCTGTATTGAACACAAGAGCTGTGTATGTTCTGGTGTCCAGTGTGTGCTTGAGAAGTCTGGCTGGATTAGGTCATAAAACGGTTTTACCCATTGTGCATAATCTGGTATGCATGTTCTACCAAAATTTAAGAAGCCTAAAAGTGATTGAAGCTTTTTTATTGAGTTTGGAAGTTGTAAGAGTGCACTCTTCTCTAGGATATGTGGCACTAAGCTCTTGCCTCACTTGACAACTCGTATGCCAAGAACAGGACACTGAGAAAAGCAATGTTTTGATTTCTGGAAATTAAATTTGTATCCTATTTGAGCAAATCCCATAAAAAAGCGATCTACTATGGCCAGGTTTGTTTCTAAGTCATCATCCATAAGGTATAGGACAATACGTCCTGGTCAAAATTTTGTAACAGTCCTGTTACATGGGCAGAAAAAAAACCTCAGCTGTTGTTATACCCCTGTTAGAGTCGACAGAATTGTTTTGTGACTGCAGCACAGTAAATGCAGTTAAATACCTGCTTTCAGGTGCTATATTTGGGCAGAAAAAGCCCTTTGGAATGTCTAATGTTGTTTTGCATTTTCTATGCATGATGTTATAAGTTAGTGCTGTACTGTGTGCATTTTGTACTGCATTTGTGCGAGTGTGACTATTTAATTGTCTATGGTCTAAGTCTACACATTAAGAATGATCTGGTTTCACTACTGGAAACAAAGGACTGTTCATCTGTGAGGTACAAGACTCAATTATGCCTTAATATTTAAGTTATGTTTCTTTAATTGGACATTTAGCTTTGTGTTCTATGGTGTATTGTAGTTTCACTTGCGGACTGGACCTTATGGGTATTATATGGTAAGGTGAATTTTCATCCTAGCCCATATGGTTGCAATGTAATGCCGAGGCTTGTGCAAGGGCCCACCAGTTGGAATACGCATGTTTAACTGATACTGGAACAAGGACAGAGAAAGTTGGCACTATCACACTTTCCCCTGGTGGGACTTTTCGTACAAACTCAGGCGGCCAATTTTTTTCAGCCAAGATAATGTCAGAGCCAAACGTTAAATTCTCCTAGAAGAGAACTTTAATGGTGTGGGGTATATCACCCTCAAGTTGGAATTGCAAATTCTACAATCTGCCTGGGGAACTAACTCGCTGATCTAGTTTTTCCACCTGAACAAACTCCTTAGTTGCTTTTGCCACCAGAAACTCTTGAAGATTCTGGCAAATTATTGTTACTTCTGCAGCGCTGTCTAGCAGAGTCTACGCCCACTCCTTGTTCAGAAGCAGTGTCCTCAATGTTTGTGGCATATTTAAGCACAATACTAGCACCTTTTTCTTCTTAAATTGAGGCTTTTGTTGGGGAAGTTTTTCATCCCTTTTTATGGTGATGTCTGAAGGGTGTTGTGAATCCTTCTTCGGTTTGACTCTGGAAAGGAATGAGAAGGACGTGTATTAGTTACTGAGTCCTATCAGGCTGTTTAGTTGTTCCTCGGTGGCGCAGATTGCAGTGTTTTACAGACAACTCCCATGGAGGAGATCCACCCTGTTGTTTATCGTTTTCCTTATTTTTCTTATTATCCCAGTGTTCTTTAGAAGTCTCTAGTGCCTGTTTTGAGTTATACTGTTCAGAACTACCCTTAAGAGAGACCTGCACGAGGCGTTGGCATACAGCCTAAGCTGCTGCTTCCCCTATAATATTACTTAAAATAATTGAGGATACAGTGGCACAATTGCCAATAAGTTTCATCCCCAAATCCAGGGCAGGGGCCGCCCCGTATTCATTTTGAGTTTGCTTGAGTACTTCAGGCAAACAGCTATGTATGGTGTACCAGGCATGATGGTATAGATTGCAGCATATACAGTGCCCTGTATGGCACACTCTTCTACTGGGGGAACCATCCCTAAAGGTAGGCACATTGTGAGAATTTTATGTTTATCTTTGAGGTCTCACATGGGGAAACACTGTTTCAAGCTGATTTGCTTTTTGTGCAATCCAGAACAGAATTGGCTCCTGCCTTTCCCATAATCAAGTTAATCATTACTGGACTGTTAAATGAGGTTGTGCAGCTTCAGCAGTCTTCGCTGGGCTTGTTGTTATTTGTTGCATATTGAACTGTGCCATACACCTGAATAAGCTAACTACACCAGTATAAAGTGCACTAAGCTCAGCTGCTGTGAGTGCTGCTTTTGTGGAAAAGGTGTGTGACTGGAAAAGACTGGCCATTTTGCCCCATCATTGCTTAGGGGACCCAGTTTAATGTTTGCTAATGGATGTGGTAGGCCACCTTGGAACCAATTTGTGTGTTCCTGAAATGTTAGTGGAATTTCAAATCTTCATACGTTCTGTAATTGTTTGGTGTGGCTGCTTCAGTGTATGTGTGACATTTTCTTGTATTGGCATCTGCTGCCGGAAATGTTACCCATGAATAGAATACCTCTGATTTATATGCTTTGTGGGCCTCTACCACGAAGGTAACATCTCCTCCAGTAGAAGGAAGCCCTTGTTGCTGTAACATTTGTATTACTGTATGTCTGCAGTTTAGTGGTATAACCACTGCTAATGGATTAGCCATTTTAATGAATGAAGTTCAGAGAAGGTAAAATATAATGGGGTGATCCTTTTTAAAGGTTCAAGCTTGAACAACCTACAGACAGAAAAGGGGTTCCCTATTTTGCTGAGAAGGAATTTTCCCTAGTACTGCAACATCTCTGTTAGGATTGTGAGTAGGGGCTTTGGGCACACGTAAGAAAACTACTCAGGAAACCTATTAAATAAGTGCTTGACCTAGAAAGTTGGGCGCCATGTCATACGGTTCCTACTAATTCAGTAATACTGTGCATTTGGGCAACATAAGTGTCAAGCTTATGGGGTACTGTGTCCACTCATGCCATCAGAATATGTTCAACTAGTTCCTGGCTGTGTGTGTGTGCCATCTGGACCTCTAAACCTTACAAGGTACCGGATGGTGTCTGCAACCTCAGAACATGATGACCCAGATTCCCCCAAGGAAACCGTGAAAACAGATCTATCCTTTAGTTGTTAACTCAGGCATGCTCAAAGGGAGACACAAGAAATACACAAATTGGAATGTCAAACATTTATTGAATCAATTGGATTATTGTGTAGAATACTTGTGCTGCAATAATGAGTAGAATACAGCAGAGCATAGTCACCAGCATTACGAGAAAGGTGAAAAAGATAAAAATTCAACCATGCGCACTTACATTAATTATATGAATACATGTAATTGAACTCTTACCTAGCGCTGTATATGGAAAGCAGAGGGTGTGGGGGTCTGCCAGAATACCTTGAAGTGGTCTACCCCAAGTTTACCTGCATGCATGGGTCATATCTGGTAGCCAGCCTTGGTGTAGAGCAGGCCGCTGTCCCTCTCAGGATAGTGATAGATTTCAGCTGGGCTAGAATTCAGGCACGGAGGACCGCAACAATCCATTGAAATGCTCCTCTGCCTAAAAAAAGGCTTAGTGCTATTTATATAATAGAACTGAACCCATTCATACTGTGCTGGAGTTCTGGTCTGGTTGTCATTCGTATTCTACCCAAGCAAAGCTGTCACAAAACAGACAACAAACAAGGCTAATTTGTGCAGTGACCCAGTCCTTGGACAGGATGTCCTAAGGTACGATAATGTGCCTACAAAGAAATGTAATTGTAAGCAAACCTTTTCTGAGTACACTATCTCATACGGGTGTGCAAGTAAATGTGTGTTAAACGTCACAGTTTATAAAAATGTCAACTTTTAATTTGAGCATGTAAAATGGAAGTGTTTGTGCACATGGCCTACTAACTTCACAACAGACCCAAGCATGTGTAAATGATGGAAATGTGAGATAAAGTATGGTGGTATGGCATGGTAACTGTAATAGGTAAGCAGCTCAAGAGGTGGACATTTACCTTTTTAGGCTATTCTGCAGTGCAGAAAGAAGAGCTTGCCTTTGTATGGAATTGTCACAACAGTTGGCCATCTAAATCCATTAAACAGTCTTGGTGCAGCAGAGGTTCTCTGACCGAAATCATAACCCCAAAGAACATCAATGTTAATAGAAAAGTGAGGGACAGTGATACATGTACAATAGATTGCAATGTCTAGCCTCTTGCCTAATCAATAGAAAGTGCTCACTAAACAGGACAGAACGGCCACCCTGACCTTGAAATAGAATTGAAGTATTTAGTTTTTTTAAATTAAAGTGGAAACTGTCATTAACTTAGCACCATGGGGTACTACTCAGAACACAGTAAAGGTCTACAAAAACAGGAATGTCCTTGACACCTAAGCTGCATGATGACTTAATGCTGAGCAGATGCCAAACCATTCCCAGGATTCCAGTATGCCTTGACAACTGCCCGATTGCTCATTAAGGTTACAAACTCATAGGTCCAACTAACCAGATTCGTCCTATAGGATTTAAAATAAGAAGACTTGCTAGACTATGGAAATGTTTTGAAACATTTTTTGGAACATTGTTTAGACACCATGATTCTATAGCCTTATTTGCTGAACTTCCAGCTTAATAATTCTAAAACGAAAGGAACCTGATGAAAGAGCATTGGTTGGATAACAAGAAAACCCATTAAACAACTACTGCCATCTGTTGTTAGAGTGGGCAGCCATCCCTTAATAGTCAGGACAATAGCACCAACAACATCATCTTAAATTAAAAGCAAAACAATTGGTTGGGATGCAAACCAACCTAACAATGGTAGCCCAAAACTGTGCCAACATTAATTTACAAAATCTAGGGAAAGAAAATAACTTTTGAGGATGCAAACTCCCAGCTCTGATGATTTGCATCATTTTGTGGGGACTCTCTAAGCTGAGCAAACACATTTTTTTTTTTTGCCTAAGGACAAGCTGGATGCCATATGCAACTAGGTCCTGAAAGAAATGCTTCTGCCCGATGACATAAACTATGTTATAAAATTGTGTGCCTGAATGATAATAGACAGCTAAATAAATGAATGATGTAAAAATATTCATAGTTTAAAAGACGTATGGCAAATCTTTTCAGTTGTATGATGTCCGCAGAATCTTGAGAAGTTGCTTCTTGTCCAAAGGCCTGGCACAAAACACTAACCTCATATTGTTATAGGAGCGACATTTATCCATATTTGCCAATGTCCTTAGGCCATGATTCAGGGTGCTGAATAATAAGGCACTGAGTCCCATATGTATTAAATCATTTTCCCACAGACACAGAATATGAAACACCCTTCAATACATCTAGCCCTTAGTTCCTGTGGTAAAGACTGGGATTCTTATGTTGGGACTCTGGAGGGAAACAGCCAGTATCTGCCCCTCTTTTACTCTTTAAGGGAGTGTCTATAAATATGGTAGACAAATGACAAGAGGGAGGAGATTGTATTCCGAACATAACTCCCTGCACATTCAATGCTTAATTTGAGCTGGTGGTTTCCTATGTCTAGGCACTGCCACTTAATTCTCAACACTGGCACTAATGACATGAAATAATACCTGAGGCCCATGCCATTCTTTTAGCTCTGGGTGGCCTGGAATGGTCTGAATTGTTACAGTTGTAGAAGTGGTGGTGCACACCATAATGAAACAACAGGACAGACAGAGGTGCAAGCCTCTGCACATAGGCCCTGATCACACACCTTATCATGTAGTACATTTTCTAGTAGTAAAGCATTAGTCCAAAATGCAAAACCTAAACAAATTGCTGTCTCAAGCATTCGCCTGTTCCATATGTATATGTGTGCAGGTCACGTAGAAAACAACATGTAGCTAATCTTTGAAGTACACAGTGAGTGAGGGACACACATAACTCACGGGACAAAACTCCAAAACTCTGGGGACTAGATAGGAGCAATGAGCTATATTGGAAGGGGCCTTAAGAGGTTATTAAGACAGCCAACACTCACCCCTAAAAAGTGTAGAAATATCAAGTAAAATACATTCATAGTAATAAAAGCATATTACCCTACACGTGGCAGTAATATAATGCAAGTTCATTTTGCAACAGCATAGAAGCGCTCAGTATAAATAAAAAAATGAATTATCTGTCCTGTATTTTCTCTGGATCACTGATAAAATATCGACTAGAAAAACCTTGTCCTACAAAAATATCGCGGAAAAAATATTGTAAACATAAATATCGACACCCTATACTTAAACAAGAAATTACACAAACTTCGATAAAAATATATCGTCTACAAAAATATCGATAACAAAAATATCGACAACATAAATATAGCTAACAAAAATGTCGATAACATTAAAAGTAAAACACATACACCAAAAATATCGATATCAATAATATCGACTACACAAATATCGATAAAATACATATAAACAACATCGAAAAGAAGATTTAAAATTAAAAAACAATATTTAAAATTATAAAATTAGATTACATATCCCAATTACTTAAAATAAACTATAACAAGAAATATAAAAAATATTTAATTATTTAAAACAAATACTATTATAATAATAACATAAATAAATAAATTAACTATACAACATTAAATAAATATCCAACAAACCGAAAATGAACTAAAATTAATATATATCAACTATAAATAATTTAAATTGCATTTATTTACAAATATATCTAATTAACAACAATAAATACCATAAAAACAAATATTAAATAAACATTATATATATGTTAAACTAATTAAAAGGTAACTGCTAAAAAATTCAAAAAAGGTATCTCGACCAATAAATTTAAACTAAACTAAAACAAACCAATAGAAAACGTTAACTAATTAAATAAACACTATAAAAAGAAGGAATTAATTAACGCAATTTTACTGTATATTGGGCAAACAAGGAGGAAGAGCGTTACTTTGTGAGAGAGAGAACAGAGAAGAAAGAAGAACTACATAAACAACTATATCGAATTTTCTACTACACAGGTAAGAACAAAACTTTATAACAAATTATAAATACTTCACCTTTTTAATTTAATTAAGTTAAAATAATTACATGTTTTTCTTTAAATATCACACATTAAACTTCATTACAAATACACCTAGAAATATAGGAGAAACATTTTAGTGCCCACAATATTTAACTCAACATCATTAGAAATGTAACTAAATAAATAAATAAATTAACCTACAAATAAATTAAATTAATTTGATTTTTAAAACGTAATAAAAATACAAAACATAGCTAACAAATGCTTTTCATTTTACAGCTGCTATAAAATTCAACTAAACATCAACATCAACAAAAACCCCTAAATCAACGAAAATTAGTAAGTATATAATTTGTATTACAAAATGTTTTAAAATAAAATGTAATTAGCACATGCATCAATGTTATTACCAGTCACAAACAAGCCAATTATCAA
Source organism: Calotriton arnoldi (assembly GCA_963921515.1). Classification (NCBI taxonomy): domain Eukaryota; kingdom Metazoa; phylum Chordata; class Amphibia; order Caudata; family Salamandridae; genus Calotriton; species Calotriton arnoldi. The sequence continues at coordinate 68,069 of CAWUFW010021517.1, forward strand.
AAAAGCCTAATTTCTAACCAATAAAAGTACTTTTAAAATGCATCAACTGAAAAAGCAATAGCAAACGACAAACAGTTTCCAATTAATTACTATGACCCTCTACACCCATAGGAATTAATAACAAAACATTATACTCCTTATTACAGATTGTGTATAAATAACAATGTATTTAGCAATTCCTACATGCATTAAAAATTGCAACTCTTAAATAGCAATTCCGTAAAACATGGATATTAAAGATTAGCAATTCTTTAGCTTCAGACATGTGTTCATAAATTATGTAAATAATATAATAAATGAAAAATATAAGCTATTCTCTTTTACTTCACAGCTCACACTTCAATACAACTGCACCAAAAAGGTTACAACAGACAACTTTGAAGAAAACTACAAAATCTACATTAAAGAAAAAAATCAAACAAAGTAAGTATATAAAGGAACTAACAAATAGAACAAAATATTAAACAATAAATAAAATAAAATAACAATTTTAACTAATAAATTATTTTCTCAGCTTCTGCAAACTGCACCAACAAAAAACATCCACGAAATTAAATTTATCAACTACAACTAGTAAGTATTAATTGTTTTCCTACTAAAGACAATTTAATTAAAAATATGTAAAATTTTAATAACAAAAACATTTTGCTTTCATACCAACAGAAAATATAACAGTGAATAAACAACAACCCTCAAAACATACCATCAAGAAAAGTAAAGCAATTCTAATGTAAGTATAGTTTCTATTGTATTAATTATACTAGCATGTTTAATATTTAACATTGCATAATTATTAAACATATATATATATATATATATATATATTCACTGAAAAAACCATAGGTTTCAGACACGTTATAGTTACAAATTAGCATTTAAAAAACCTTTGAAATTCACTGAAAAAACCATAGGTTTTAGGGACAGTTATAGTTACTTGGACATTGCACTCGTACAAAACCCATGAAATTCCCCGTTATAGTTAGTTCAGCTAACTATAACTCGCGCCCCGCAATGCACTGCTGATGACGTCACATATTACATCACTCATGACATGGTCAGTGACATCACTGATGACATCACTGATGACATCTCAAATGACATCACTGATGACATCATCCAGTGACTGTGTGTTTCTGTAAAGTTTAAATATTTTTAAAATATATAGGAAAAGACGTATTGAAGAATGAGTGGGTGTGTAAGTGTCTGTATGGATGATTTAGTAGGTGCGTGACTGACTCTATAAGTGAGTGATTTAACGTATCTTACTGAATGCATGGGTTAGTGACTAAACTGGGTGTATGTCTGTATCCGTCTGTCTGTTGCTGTGTAAGTGGCTGCATGTGTTTGTGAATAGCTAAATGATTTTCTATATGAGTTATTGAATGCTTGTCTGAGTATCTGTATGGGTGCCTGAGTGTTTGTGTGGGAGGGGTGTGTGCAACTCTGTGCATAGATGTGTGAGTGGGTGATTCACTGGGTGGATGGTTTCAAGAGTGCATCTGTGATAGACTGTATGGGTGGGTAAGTGTGTGTAAGAGTGTGTTAGTGAGTGAATGTATGTCCCAGTGGTACATGTGTGAGTAACTACATATGTGAAAGGCAGTATATATGTGTGTTGGAGTATATAAATAGCTATAAGCAAGAGTGAGTGATTGTGATAGTGGCTGTATGGATGATTGTGTGCTTGTATCAGTGATTGTATAAGAGCGTAACAATGTGCTACTATTTGTATGAGTAAGTGAGCTGGTGTGTGTGTATAACTGTATAGGTGAGTAAATGGCAGTGTGTTTAATTATTTGCATGACTGACTAGGTGTGTGAGTATCTCTATGGATGAGTGGCGTTGTTTGAGTGTCTATATAGGAGTAAGAGTGCATATGATAGTCCTGTACTGAGTGACCGTAAGTATGAGTGACTGTACGGGTGAGTGAGTGGATGTGTGTGTGTAGACCTAAGAATCAGTGAGTGGGTATGTAGTTATTGGTGTTGGAGTGTCTATGGTTTTGCGAATGGCAGTCTGTAATTTAGAGTGGGTGTATCAAAGGTTATATTAGGGTGTGAGGAGGTGCATCAGATTATCACGTGGATGATGTCATCAGTGATGTCATTTGAGATGTCATCAGTGATGTCATCAGTGATGTCACTGACCATGTCATGAGTGATGTAATATGTGACGTCATCAGCAGTGCATTGCGGGGCGCGAGTTATAGTTAGCTGAACTAACTATAACGGGGAATTTCACGGGTTTTGTACGAGTGCAATGTCCAAGTAACTATAACTGTCCCTAAAACCTATGGTTTTTTCAGTGAATTTCAAAGGTTTTTTAAATGCTAATTTGTAACTATAACGTGTCTGAAACCTATGGTTTTTTCAGTGAATTTCAAAGGTTTTTTAAATGCTAATTTGTAACTATAACGTGTCTGAAACCTATGGTTTTTTCAGTGAATTTCAAAGGTTTTTTAAATGCTAATTTCTAACTATAACGTGCCTGAAACCTACGGTTTTTTCAGTGAATTTCAAAGGTTTTGTAAATGACAATTTTTAAATGTATTAATTGTTATATTAATTTTTTTCATACTGATTTACTACATTTTTAGAAACAATTTTTTTTACATATTTTATTTGTCAAATTACATTGTAATTACATTATACATTACATTACAAAAAATACTTTCTCAGAATGAATTACTTTAGTTTAAATACTTTGCAGATAGGCAATAGACTTTTAAGTACAGTAGTTACAGTTGTTGCAATGGGCAACACATTTTCAAACACAATGCAACATTCAGCTCAATGTGAATTTCTAGTTAAATGCAATTAGTTACTTTATGGATTACTTTTGTAACCACAGGACTGGATCCTAGATTCAGTCCTGGTACATCTCCTGTAAACAGTTGAGTAAAAGCGTTTTGGTTACAGTCGTGATTTTTAAGGAATATTATTGTATTTTAAAAGTTGACACTTTGAAACTTTTTCTCATAGAATCACCAATGTTATCCTATGGAAGGAAATTCACTTAGCAGGTAAAAACTGTTATCGTTACTTTTTCTTACTCAGTGTTGGATCCTGGATCCAGCACTGGTGCATCTCCTGTAACCAGTTGAAAGAATGCGTTTAAGTCATACAGGCGATTTTTAAGGAATATTTGTAGTTTGTGAAAATCAACACTTTGAAACTTTTTGCTGAAAACCAGTCAATGTTAGCCTATGAAGGAAATTCAAGTTACCGGTAAGTACGGTTAAAATTACTTTTGAGGATCAGTACTGGGCTGAAACATGCAGCACTGAGGTCTCTCCTGATAACAGGTGAGTAAATCGGAATTCGTATTTCAGCTGATTTTAGAGGAATATTTTAAAGTTCCAAAACTCCACACTTAGAAGAATTTCCAAGTGAAACCAGTCAATGTTAGCCTATGGAAGGAAATTCAAGTTACTGGTAAGTACGGTTAAAATTACTTTTCAGGACCAGTACTGGGCTGAAAGATGCAGCACTGAGGTCTCTCCTGATAACAGGTGAGTAAATCAGAATTCGGATTTCGGCTGATTTTAGAGGAATATTTGTATGTTTCAAAAATCAACACTTAGAAGAATTTCCAAGTGAAACCAGTCAATGTTAGCCTATGAAGGAAATTCAACTTACCGGTAAGTACGGTTAAAATTACTTTTCAGGATCAGTACTGGGCTGAAAGATGCAGCACTGAGGTCTCTCCTGATAACAGGTGAGTAAATCGGAATTCGTATTTCGGCTGATTTTAGAGGAATATTTTAAAGTTCCAAAACTCCACACTTAGAAGAATTTCCAAGTGAAACCAGTCAATGTTAGCCTATGAAGGAAATTCAAGTTACTGGTAAGTACGGTTAAAATTACTTTTCAGGATCAGTACTGGGCTGAAAGATGCAGCACTGAGGTCTCTCCTGATAACAGGTGAGTAAATCGAAATTCGTATTTCGGCTGATTTTAGAGGAATATTTTAAAGTTCCAAAACTCCACACTTAGAAGAATTTCCAAGTGAAACCAGTCAATGTTAGCCTATGAAGGAAATTCAAATTACCGGTAAGTACGGTTAAAATTACTTTTGAGGATCAGTACTGGGCTGAAAGATGCAGCACTGATGTCTCTCCTGATAACAGGTGAGTAAATCGGAATTCGTATTTCGGCTGATTTTAGAGGAATATTTTAAAGTTCCAAAACTCCACACTTAGAAGAATTTCCAAGTGAAACCAGTCAATGTTAGCCTATGAAGGAAATTCAAGTTACCGGTAAGTACGGTTAAAATTACTTTTCAGGACCAGTACTGGGCTGAAAGATACAGCACTGAGGTCTCTCCTTATAACAGGTGAGTAAATCGGAATTCCTATTTCGGCTGATTTTAGAGGAATATTTGCACAATGGTGAAGGGAGGGGGGCCTGAGGTGACATCTTTGCAAACGCGCCCCGTGGCGCGTTTTAAGTTGGGGGATTAAGTTCCCTTGAATCCTGAGGGTCCCTAGGGGCCAACTAGACCACCAGGAACCTCCAATATGCGCCAGGGGCTGCGTTGCAGAGACGTGTAGAGAGGCCACACCCCTTTTACACCTCTCTGCAACGCAGCTCTGTGGCGCTTTCTGGATGTACCTGTTGGGCTAGTTGGCCTCCAGGGACCCTCAGGATTGAAGGGGATTTAATTCCCCATCTTAAAACGCGCCACGGGGCCTGTTTGCACACATGTCACCTGAAGCCCCGCCCCCTCCCTTCACCACTGTGCAAACGCGCCCGTGGCGCGTTTTAAGTTGGGGATTAAGTCCCCTTGAATCCTGAGGGTCCCCGGAGTCCAACTAGCCCACCATATACCTCCAAAAGCGCCACAGAGCTGCGTTGCAGAGAGGTGTAAAAGGGGTGTGGCCTCTCTACACCTCTCTGCAACGCAGCCCCTGGCGCATACTGGAGGTTCCTGGTGGGCTAGTTGGCCCCCAGGGACCCCTAGTATTCAAGGGGATTCGTTCCCCTCTGCAAACGCGCCAGGGGCGCGTTTGCAGAGTGGTGAAGGAAGGGGCGGGGCCTGCGGGCGATCGTTTAAAAAAAAAAAAAAAATTGTCCCCTGAAGGGGGGCTGTGTGGCCCCCTTCCTTTTTCCTGTTTTTATGCCCTGGGGACCCCATCCCCCAGGGCCTTACCCCTTTTTTTTATTTGTAATTTTAAAAAAAACGGGAAGGGGGCCGCGTGGCTCCCCTTCCCTGGGCCTGTATTGGCCCCGGGGACCCCATCCCCGGGGCATGGCCTCGTTTTTATTTATATTCTTTGGAGGGGGCTGCGTGGCCCCCCTCCTCTGGCCATTTAAGGCCCGGGGACCCCATCCCCGGGGCCGGCCATTCCGTTTTTTTTAATTTTTATTTATTTATTTTTTTGGGGAGGGGGGCCGCGTGGCCCCCCTCCCGGGCCACTACTTGCCCCGGGGACCCCATCTCCCGGGGCCTGGCCTCTCGTTGGGGACTGTGGGGGTCCCCAATCCCCCACAGTCCCGCCGGCTCCCGCGTCCCTAGGGTGCCGGCATTGCTTTACACATGGGGAGCAGCTAACATGCTGCTCCCCATGTGTAAGCACATCGGCTTTGGATATTGGAAGAGAGAGCAGGTTTCCTGCTCTCTCTTCCAATATCCAAAGCAAGTTTGCAATGACAGGACGGGAGCCGCGAGGCTCCGTCCTGTCATTGCAAACAGCAGTGTCCCGGGGTAGGCACCCCGGGACACTGCAGGAGCCGGCCCTGGGGGTGGTGGTCCCCAGGGCCATCAAGGGCTCCAGGAGGGGGCCGCGCGGCCCCCTCCCATTCAGTACACAGCCCCGGGGAGGTGGTGTTCCCCGGGGCTCTGGGGTCCGTAACGGACCCCCATATTAAAATGTTTAGTGCCCCGGGGAGGTGGTGGTCCCGGGCGTGTGGGGCTGGAGCCCCCCACACAGGTTTAATAATTTTTTTAAAAAGCCCCGGGAGGTGGTGGTCCCCAGGGCTGCGGGAGGGCTCAGAGCCCTCCCGCACCATTTTTAAAAAGCCCCGGGGGTGGCGGTCCCCGGGGCTTGGGGCCCTTTGAGGCCCCCACACATCAAATTATCCCCCACCATGCCCCCGGGACTTGGGCCACCCGGGGGCCAATTAACATCAAAGCGCGGGAGACCGCGCTTCGATTTTTTTTTCGGCAGGATTCGCGCACCCTGAGCGCATCCTGCCGATTTTTAAAAAAAAAATTTTTTTTGCCCAGGGGGTCCTTGTGGGACCCCTGAGCAAACCTAGGGGGTCAGGGTGTTTCTACCCTCCCCTTTGTGCGCTTTGCGCACTTGTTTCTGTCCCTCGGTTCTACCGAGGGACAAAATGGCTGCCAACATTTCCTGAATCGGAATGTTGACAGCCAGCTGACAGCCAATTAACATGCAGCTCGTGATCGGGACGGTGCGCGCAGGGTGCGCTCAGGGTGCGCGAATCCTCCGTGCCCATAGATATATATGTACTTTTACTTTTTGATTTTCTCAGCAACTACTGAACGGATTTACACCATTTAACAAAAAGGGTTCTTTCTGAACCAAGAACTACCTCTTTGCCAAATTTGGGGGCCGATTCCGATTCGGGCCGGAAATTTCTCCGACCGAGCCGGACCCGGAGAGATTTCCGACCGAATCGGACCCGTGCAGTCCGACCGAACGAGTACGATGCGTCCATATGTTATCGGACTCGAGTCGGTCGGACTCCCATTGAAGTCAATGGGAGCCGGTCGTACAACGCGTACGCGGGCTCCCATTGCCTCAATGGGTGCGAGTCGGACAAGGGCGCCCCCTACAGCGGGTACGCGGCGAAGCGATTCGCGCCGTACACGCACATGTAGGGGGACCCATTGGTCCCCCTGTGTGCGACTCGCGCGGCTACGCGTACAGGGGGTCCGACACGGACCCCGAAGTACGGCTCCGACTGCTCTTTCGAGCCGGACGGCGCGGCTCGGTCGGACTGCTCGCGGCGCGCATCGTACTTACCCGGCCGGGAAACGTCTCCATTGCGCGGTGCGAGTCGAGTCCGAGCGAGTCGGTCGGAGCGGTCGGGACGCCCGGACGAGTCGGTCGGCGATTTCGCATCGTACTCGCTCGGCCGGACCCGCGTACGGTTCGGTCGGGAAACAGGGCTCCGAATCGGATCCGGTAAAGCCGAATCCGATTCGGAGCCCTACCGGCCGAGATCGGAATCGGCCCCTTGGTGTAATTCCGTTCAGCAGTTCGGGCTGTAGCCGTGTCTAAAGTTTCCTATGGGAAAATGCATGGGGAAAACGCGTTTTGGGACCCCCCTTTTTTCTCGGCCCCGCTTGACGTATCACCCCGAGACTTTCAGGGTAGGAGCGGACCGGAGCGCCCCACGAAGTTTGAAAATTTCGCGAAGATACGTCAACCGGCAAGAGAGTTATTTCAAATAGAATGTCGCAGATTTCCTATGGATAATAGGTTGTAACTATAACTATCTACTGGCGACCGCCAGTAGATAATATATATATATATATATATATATATATATATATATATATATATATTATCTACTGGCGGTCGCCAGTAGATAGTTATAGTTAGGACCTAGTTTCCATAGGAAAAGCGTTTCTTCTTTTCCAAATAACTTTGGCGCCGGATGACGAATCTTGCTTAAAATTATGTGCGGGAGGGCACTCGGCCCTCCCGCAGCCACGGGGACCGCCACCCCCGGGGTGATGAGATGTCATCAGTGATGTCATCAGTGATGTCACTGACCATGTCATGAATGATGTAATATGTGACGTCATCAGCAGTGGATTGTGGGCGCGAGTTATACTTAGCTGAACTAACTATAACGGGGGAATTTCTATGGTTTTATACGAGTGAAATGTCCAACTAACTATAACATCCCTGAAACCTATGGTTTTTTCAGTGAATTTCTAAGGTTTTTTAAATGCTAATTTCTAACTATAACGTGCCTGAAACCTATGGTTTTTTCAGTGAATATATATATATATATATATATATACATATATATATATATATATATATATCTTTACAGATATACCTTAAAAATGTCAGAAGCAGCAAACCAATTAAATACGAATCCATTGGATAACAAAGCCCCAAAAAAATGCAAAAATCCAACTGTACAAAAAATCCAACGCCGCAATCCTCTTAATAACGAAACCCTCAAAAACCTGAAAATAGTTTAGAAAGAAACGCTCCAACAACCCGGAAAAAAAGGAAATGTAAAATAACTTGTTATCAAACAAGAAATAAAATTTTCCTTTAATTAAAAAAAAACGCGTCGGTAAATCCATCTGTTCACCAAAGCCAAAACCTGTAAATAAAAAAAAACAACACCCACCAACAACACAAATACAAACCCGCAAGCATTAATATCAAATTTAAAACACAATAATACATTTAATAAACACATAGCTAACACTACATAACATTCTAATTATATCCAACACTACGTCAAACACATAAAACACTAAACTACCAAAACAACACCTAACTACAACAAAAACCATCAAATAATGCCCTAACAAATCTATTTACACTACTACTGCCTTACCCCTACCCTTAAACTAAATTATAAGTATATAAAATTAAACTTACCTGAACAGACGAAGAGCAGCTCCCAACCACGAGGTTCCGTCTTCCAAAATAACCTAAAAACGAAACCGATAAAAAGAAAAGTGAGAAAAAAAAATGGTCGCATATTTTAAATGAAAAAAAGACTAACTCCCCATAGAAAACAATGGAAAATATAGAAACAAATCTTAAAATTAATATCTACAACTTTATGTATTGCAATGTTTTTCTCAATGCTTAAAATAAATGAAAAAAATATCAAATATACATTAACTGTTATATTATTCAAAAGAGGTCAAATATAATATTTAATGTATATTAAAATATATGTTAATTGCATGCAATGTAAATGTACAAAAAATATAAAAATGTGATACAAAATATATATATTGTACAAAATATTTCTGTTAAAAATGTTGTGAATTGTTTAACATATTAAATATTATTTCATTAAAAATAATACTCATTATACTAAATAATAAAATATAACCTTGTCAAATACATATTATTTAATTTTTCAAAAATAAGAAAATTATATAAAATGTTTTATAAAAATGTTTAAAAAAATGTATACAAATGTTTTCATTTTGGTACAAAAAAACTAATAAACCATAAAAATGAAACTGTTCATAAATAAAAAATGGAAAATATTTTGCTTTACCATTCCATGTCGATGGGGCTGATTACGATGGCGGACGGACTGGAGCCCGTCCGTCATGGTGGTGTAAACCGGGACCATCCGCCATGCATGCGGCGGTCCCGCATACCCGATTAGGATGAGACCGCCACCGCTGCGGTCGGATTCCGCACCTTTAACATTGCGGCGGTGGATGCTGACAGCAGCACCGCCGCAATGTCAAAAGAGCATGTTGTGCATTTCACTGCACTACGTGGCAGGCACTACACTGTGCCTGCCACATGGTGCAGTGAAATGTTGGGGGGTACAATGGGTACCCCCCAGTGGACCCACACTTCCCCCAACACAAGGGGGGCCCGCAACGGGCCCCCAGAACCAAACTTCACATGCCGTTCAACGGCGGTTGCACCGCCGCAAAAAGGCTGGCTGGAGACCTCATCCTAATTCGGCGGACGGTGCTTGCTAGGCACCGCCACCATTTTATGGATGCAGACTGCTCCGCCGGGCAATCGTAATCATTGCCTGTGGCGGTTCCGTGGCGGACGGGCTTTGCCTCCGCCACGGTCTGGATCCCACCGCCATCGTATTCTGGCGGTGGGAGAAACGCGGTCCGAAGGGCCGGCGGACCTCAACGCCGGGCCGGCGGTGGCGATCGTTCCGCCATCATAATCAGCCCCTATGTTACCAAAAAATGTACTATATTTGAATACTGTATAAAAAATGTATACATAAAAATATATCATTTGTTTAACATCTACACATAAAAATGAATGTTCCAATTATGTCATGCTTTGTAATAAAATATTCATCCCATCAACATTTATGATTTATGTTTTAATATTATAATACATTTTCTAACCAAAAAAAACGCAAACAATTAAATTGTGAATAAAAATATAAATGTTTACACATAAAGAAATGTTGAAAATAAAAACTAACATATATCTATGTACTTATTACAATATACATATAAACTGTATAAAATTTTTACATAAATAAAAAAAAAATCCTATTACTAACTTCCAAATAAAATAAACTCTGAAGAAAAACAGAATAATACCCCCCAAAAATTACAATGCCAACAAAAAACATTACTATACTCAACAAAACTCAACAAAACAACAATAATAATTTACTATTCCAACATCAAATCCAACTAAACTCAAAGAAAAGTGCTGGATAGTAAACCATTATAATTTACTACTCCAACTCAAAATCCAACTAAACTCAGGGAAAATGCTGGATAGTAAACCATAATAATTTACTATTCCAACTACAAATCCAATTAAACTCAGGGAAAGTGCTGGATAATAAACCATAGTAATTTAATATTCCAACTCCAAACACAAATTAAATAAACGAAAATACTAAATAAACCCCCCTATATTGATCTTTCAAACAAACAAAAAAATATTTTCTTAACAAAAAAAGTCTACTTAATTTTTAATATTTTTAAAAAAACAATACAATTTTAGGGGGTCATTATGATGTCGGGCGGATCGCCCGACATCTTTCCCTGCCCGCCCTCCATTTACCCCCCGCCATATTACAATGGCGGGGGGGACAGCGGCGGACGGAAAGACCGTCCGCCACATTTCCGCAGGCAGGCAATCGTTCCGATTGCCTGCCGGGCGAAACTCGGGCCTAATATGGTGGCGGTGTCTGGAAGCCACCGCCATCCATATTAGGATGCCTGGCAGTGAAGGCCTTTCCATGGCGGCATCGCCGCCATGGAAAGGCATGCAGGAATTGCTTTGAGGGCCCATTGCGGGCCCCCGGGGGGGTGTGGGGTGGGTGGCTGCCCTTGGGGGGTACCTATGGTACCCCCCTACATTGGCATGCACAAGGTGGCAGGCACCGCACGGTGCCTGTCACGTTGTGCATGCCAATGCACTGCATGCATTTTTTACATTGCGGCGGGTGCTGCTGACAGCACCGCCCACCGCAATGTAAACAATGCAGGATGTGACCGCCACGGTGGCGGTCGCATCCTAATGGGCACAGCGGGACCGCCGCACCTCTGGTGGTCGGTCCCGTTTACCGTTACGGTGGCGGGCAGACTTTGTCCGCCCGCCATCGTAATGGGCCCCTTAGTTTTTAATTTTTTAAAAATATTTAATATTTTCAAATTCTCTACAAATATTTTAAATATATAAAAATTTAAAAATATGTTTTAATTTAATTTAAACATGTAAATATTTTTATTTACAAATACACATTTTTTATCACATGTTTAAAAAAAAATGTTTTTAATATTATTAAAAATCATAATTTTTTAGACAAATTTACATAAAATATTACACTACAGAAATAATTTAGAAATTTACAAAACTTCAAATTTAACATTTATAAAAAAAAAGTTCAACACATCCTGCTACTAAAATACATACAAAATTTTAAAATATATAAATTTTTCATCTACATTTTTAAATTACTCCCCACCCTTATCCCCTATAAACCCAACATCCCGCTCCTAAAATATATATAAATTTAATTTTTATATTAATTTTTTATCAACATTTTTAAATTACTACCCACCTTTATCCCCTATAAACCCAACATCCTGCTCCTAAAAATTATATTAAAACAAAAAAAACATTATTTAAACATAAAAAAATTTAAACATTATAAATTTGCTAATACAAAATTACTTAAAAATATAAAAATGAGAACATTAAAAAAATAGAAACCATAAAATCAATATTATTTACATCAATATTTTTACCATCGACATTTTCAAATTCGATATTTATAAAAAACATTCAAATTGATATTTTTAACATCAATAAAACTTACCTCGATATTTAAAACAATAGATATTCTTACCTCGATATTCTTGCATGTTGATATTTTTCCATCGATATTCTTTTTCTGCACTATTTTCTCTCACAATCAGTTCAACATGAATGTTATTCATAAGTCAAAACCTCAATTCAAAACTCACATTTCCAATAATGTTTCAAACAACTGTGAATTTGTTTTTACGATCCCTCACTCATCTCCATCAAAATGTTGTTAGCCCAACAGCCTATCAGCCAGGCTGAATACATAAAAAAGAGAAAGCACTAACAAACTCTTTCAGACTTTTCAACATGTCACTGAATGTGTTTATGGGTTTGCCCCTTATCATAAGAATTAATAATCTGAGGAGGATGAGGAGTAGAAGAGCAAAGAGGATTTTCAAGGATAGAATTAACATCTTTGAGATATCTGGCCAAGGTGTGCTTTCCAGATTCCGCTTCCCACATGATGTCATCTTGAACAAGGTTTCTGAGTGGGAGCAGGATCTTGATTCTGCTGCATGCTGCTCCCAGGCTATTGCAGCCTATGTAAAGGTCTTAGCAGCTCTACATTTGTTTGTTACTGGATGCTTTCAGAGGGTGTCGAGTGACATTGCTGGTATTTCACAGGCAAGATAGTCCCGATGTTTGCATCAGGTCCAATATGCATCAATGTTGGTTATAGTTGGAAATTGGGTTTCTAGTTTAGGGGTATGAAACCCTATTTAATCAGCAACCACAATTCCTGTCAGGATGAAGTCACAAGCAAGCCCAAATTAACCTGTTCTTAACCTCTGGTACCTTGACACAAAGCAGTCAGGCTTAGCTTAGAGGCTATGTGTAAAGTATTGATGCAGCTCTTCAAACAGTGATGAAGTAAAAACACACCACAAGACAATCCCACTTTAGAAAATTAAAGTAACATGTATTAAATTATTTGAGACCAAAGCACCAAAAAATCTAAATAGTAGAACCAGAGATATGCAATTTTAAACAACTAAGTGAAGCACAAAGCATTAACTGAGCTTTTCTGGTCATGCAGGACCACGATAAAGTCCCACGTTCAGGCTAACCCCAATGGAGCACGGGCCAGATACAAGTCCTAAGTTAGGGCAGCTGAACAAAGTCACTAAAATCGTGGTCTGCGGAGCGATGTGAGTTCTTGCATCAAGGATGCGTTGCACATTGGTGGTTCTGGGGAAGCTGTGGGGCTGCGATGCAGAATCCTGTGTCATCAAGGATGCAGTAAACCAGAGGCTTGTGATGTGAGGTCCTGTGTCAAAGATGCGATGCACACCAGCAGTTCCAAAGAAGTAGCTGGGCTGCAATGCAAAGATCTGGGTCATCATTGAGGATGCCTTCGAAGAGGCCTTGATGCATGATGCAAAGGCTTGCGTCAATGATGCATTGCACAACAGTAGTTCTGAGAAGACTGTGGGCTGCAATGTGAGGTCTGACTTTGGGGATCCATCATGCTGTGGCGGTTCCGAAGTGAAGTTGCAAGAAGATGCATCTTGCTGCATTGGTTCAGCCCACAGGATGCCAGCTCGACTGGCAGAGCACCTTCAGGTCAACTTCCAAGGAATGGGGTGGCACCACTTTGAGGACAAGAGTGACAGCAAGTAGACTCCAGGTGCTGGGTTCAAGATAGTTGGAGTCTTTTCTGTCCCTGAGGATCTGATCATGAGGTCAGTCAACAAGCCCTTGTAGTCACTCTGGTGGTCCTGGTATTGAGCTGCAGGTCCAGTGCTTTCACTCTTCAATGGGGCAGCAAAGCAGCAGAGTAGCAGTCCTTCTTGCAGAGCAGCACAGCTGTCCTTTTGAGTTTTCCACAGGTGCAGAGGTATACTGAAGTGTTAGGTGTGAGGGTCTATTAATTATACCTGGTGCCCACTTTGGAGTGGGAGAACATTCTGGAAGTTTCTACCACCAGAGGTTTTTGGAATTTTCTATTTCCCTGCCCTGTCCCCATCTTGTCTGGGGTCACAAAAGACTAGTCTCAATCGCTTTGTGAGTGTGCTCAGGGAGAGCCTTTCGGATGTACAAGTTTGAAGGCGACAGCTCCTCCTCCCTCATCAAGTCAGAGTGTCGTGTAGTTCCTATATTACCTATACAGGATCTGCGCGTTTGGATAACATAAACTGTGGGATTGGTGGCGGACGGATTCCGAGCACCCCCACCGGATACGTTTGCCTGTCTGTAGTAGCTAGCTCACAGTGCCACTAGAGTCTCCTCTTATCGGGGAGAGAATAGTTCTTGGCAACTTCAGAACATGACAACCCTGATCCCCCAGGATCGTGGAAACAATATACTACTTTACGCTCAGTCACTCGTGCTCACTTAGGGGCCGATTACGATGGCGGGTGGTCTTGAGTCTGCCCGCCATCGTAGCGTGATTGGGACCGCCCGCCTGTCACGTGGCGGTCCCGCACCCCTAATCATGATGCGACCGTGGCGGTCGCATCTGGCAATTTAACATTGCGGCGGGTGCTGCTGGCTGCAGCACCCGCCGTAATGTTGAATGGCCATGTTGTGTTTCTCCCTGCACAACATGGCAGACACCACGCGGTGCCTGCCACCTTGTGCATGGAAATGTAGGGGGGGTACCAGTGCACAACGGCCCCCCCGAGGGGGCCCGTAACGGGCCCCCCGAAGCCAGCCTCCGCCAGCCTTTCCATGGCGGTTCAACCACCATGGAAAGGCAGGCTGATGCCAGCATTGTGATCGGGTGGGCGGTGCCACCATATCCCCGGTCAGATCTGCTCCACCAGGCAATCGCAACGATTGACTGTGGCGGAAGCGTGGCGGGCGCTCTTTGTGCCCGCTTCGCTTGTGGCACGATTCCCCCGCCATCCTAATGTGGCGGGGGGAAATGGGAGCCAGATGGCGGACCGGCGGTGGCGGTCTCTCCGCCATCGTAATCAGCCCCTTAGTTTGTCTCAGAGAGATACACAGAATAAACTGGCTGGGCGTTTCAATAAGTATTTATTGAACAGTTGTTATTCTAGTGCAGAATAGATGAGCTGTAACAACCGTTAGGCAGTAGCCGAGATATATGATTAGCAATACTATGAAAGTAAAAGGAGGGTATAGCTCTACCATCTTGCAGAAATCATGAATATAAACAAGTACATAAAACACATGATAAAAAGTGCTTACTCCTACGATGTCTCCCTAACTAGATGTACCTAAATGTACCTAGCATCTGTGTAGGTGGTATGCCAAGAATCCCTCTAGGATCTAGTCCACCCCATTACCTGAGAATATGGGACCCCGTCCTGGTCTTGAGTTGGACACCCCGCGAGGGATGTTAGACCACTGCTAGCTGGAGCGTCTGCATGCAGGAACCTCAGCGTCTCTGGTCAGTGTGTCAGCCGGGAAGTCACGGTCTCCTCTATCTTTCTAAGCAAGACATGATGTATATATACCCATAGGTTTCCCCAGGGGTCCTACCTTGCTGTGTTACTGTGTCGGCCTAAAGGATGATGTCGGGCCTGAACTTTATACAGAGATATTATACAGGAGATGGTAATCCTACTGTTAGTCCTGCTGTGCTTCCAAGAAGCCTCATGCATAATGTTTGAGAATTGAACCAGGGAAAAACCCGCGTTCTGAATGCCGTGTCATATCTAGGTAAAAGGTCAGTGCCTAAGAACCGTTATGTATGTAATGTAAGGAAGGATATAGGTGAAAGGTTGCGATGTTACCTGTTCCTATATAGGGTACCTATATGGAATATAACGCCCACTCCTCTTCCGAATGGACGACATATGTAACCTATTACTGTACTACCAACATTACTAGATAGTGGTACACACAAAGTTCATGAAAACATCTTTTGAATTAAAATGTTTAAAAACTTTCTAAAAGTTTTCTAAAAAACTTAAAAACATTTAAAAAAATCTGCAAGCCCTAGTTCTAAAATGGCCGTTGATATAGTCCAGATCACTATAAGCATTATAAAGCCATGAATTCCCAAAAAATGAAAGGAATGTAAATCTAGTTTCAAAGTTCCAAATTTTGAGCTTGTTTAGAAAAAGAGCGAATTTTCCCAGCACATGACGAGCCAAAATGAGTCCAAACGTTTTTGTGTCCTGGCTGGTAGACGCAACATTTTCGTTGCTTGCTTCCGCAGTAGACAGCCCCTGTAGCACCTCGCAGAGCACATCAATAGAGCACAGATGTTCCACGCTGTCCACAGCTGGTGCTGGGGCAGCCTGTGTGATGTCCAAAGCCTGGGTGTCAGAGGAGGAGCCGGTGTTCAGACCACCAGGTGAAGTTACTACCCGTGGTGGCTCAAGGAATGCCACCATCAACATTGGAATACGCTGAGGACACTGCAGAACATGGGCCGTTATCGGGTCCAGTAAAGCATT
Organism: Calotriton arnoldi; assembly: GCA_963921515.1. Classification (NCBI taxonomy): domain Eukaryota; kingdom Metazoa; phylum Chordata; class Amphibia; order Caudata; family Salamandridae; genus Calotriton; species Calotriton arnoldi. Next base: position 84,437 of record CAWUFW010021517.1, read on the forward strand.
CACGTCCGGTGGTGTAGATGATGGTAGTGTCAAACAAAGGTCTAACACGCATTCTTCTCTGGAAAACAGGCATCGGAGGACAGGTAAGATGCAGTCTATCCAGACTGGTCGAAATGACAAGAACCAAGATTCACTTAGCCCTCCTAGGCGAGGCATGCCTAGAAGTTGTACCATGCGGTCACGATATTTACGCTCCAGGAGTGTTCTTTCCATCGCCTTGGTGACTGGGACGTCCATTGCGTAGCAAATAAAAAACAATCAGGATACCTGCTATTAGAAACAGGATCAGCGGAAGTCCTCCAAAGATGCTTCCGAATACGGAGTGTATGAAGTTTGGTATAACTCCAAGTACCGTCTGAAAGGTGCTCAGAAGTCCAGAACCTATGGTCTTAAATAGGTGGACAATGCCTGTCGTATCAGACATGTTAAAGATACGATTTACCATTTCTGCTAAATGGAAAGGGCAGTTTGTATGAATGAGCGCCTGTATCTCTGCCGAAGCCCCTGCGATCTGGAGATCAAAAGTCTCTCGAGCGGAGGTTAAGGGCACAGACTTCTGTAGAAGCATGGCTTTCATTCTGCTAAGAGTATCAAACAGTATTAAAGAAACATTCAGTGAAGGCCATAATGGCTCCTCCCTGACTGTATGTGTTGGTGGAAACAATACTTGCATACAACAAGTAACCCTGGAGCTCACGGTTACCAGATATGCGATGCCCGGGAGCATGCCGCAGCAGCCTTAACTGTTCAGCATCAAGTAACTCCCATTTGAAAGTAGCCTGAATGCTGGAGTTATCACTGCAGCTGGGGCACCCTTCAAATGACAGGACAGGTTCGCTACAGAACCATTACAAGCTCCGTGCAACATTATATCCTGGCATATGAGTGATCCACTTTAAGCATTCTTGCACTTTGTACCGCTCAGAAACACTTCTTGATCCCCACTTCGGCATCGAAATCTGTATGGTAATACCCATGATTCCTTGATGTATTCCTTACCCATTTCGTCATATCTGCCTACTTGCTTTTGTTCAAGGCAATATTGAAACTGAAAAGTAGTGACCGGTGGAGTTATGTGGCCATGGATTAGCCATTCTGTAGACGGTGATTCTGCCTCTGTGAATGGTAATCTATCCAGTTTTTCGATACGCAGCATTGTATATTTTGCTCCTCTTTATGCCATTTCTATCTGTTTATCTGATAGATTGTATTCAGAAAACAGAGGCGTGCTGTTGATAAAACGCCAAGGCACGTAGCCTGCACACAAAGATTGCAGCGTTCAGCTTAACAACATAATAGAACGCAACTGTGCTTGCCCGTGTTGTAATATGGCCAAATTTTGTTCTACTATGTCTATCGCAGAAGATACAGTGTTGACTAAGGAATATATCCTGGAGGTCAATGTAGTTAACCTATTGTCTACCACTGCTAGTGATTTTTCTAGATTTATACGGTCTATTTCCCGTAGTCTTTCTGCGGCTTCTTGTTGGGATATTTTCCAAATTTCATTGTAGACAGCATAATAGAAACGTTTCTGAAGTGGCTTCCTGGGACCCATTAAAAAATCCCTAAGATCCACATCCTGTGACAGTAAGGATAAGTGTTGTTTCACCTGTGTGAGTGTTGAGGTTTTTAGCCAATCAAGGCACAACTTCCCAACACTGTAGGATGTCACTACCCCTGGATGTTGTCTCTGTACATATCGTGGATCTGGCCTATGGATACTAAACCCTTCGGCTTTACCCATGAATCTTGCCTGACAACTATTAGTGTCTGTGGGCCAAATCAACCATTTTTTCCAATCGGGGTCTGATCTGTTGTATTGTATGATGTCATCTACTGTAATTTCTTCCTGTGATGTTATGTTGCCCTCGGTGTGTGATGGAGTCGGACACCGAAGTGTGTTCAAGTCTTTGTTCTTGGCTAGTCCAAGGCAAGACGTCTGTTGCACTGTCTTGTTCAAAAACATAATTTGTTGAGGGATGAGGCATGCTCTAAACAAAGCTTCTGTTCCCTGTACCTGCCATTCCCTAGTACCCCAGACTGATTTTAGGTCTATGGTGTCTTTCCATAAGTCAAAACCTTGTTCGGACAACTGGGCAATAAAGGAAGCAGAGTAAATCTGTTTGGTGTTTGTCAACATATTTTTCTGTGCTGATGTTGGTGTAACCCTAGAATAATATGAGGCTGGGTCAGACATATTAAACCCCGCAAAATATGGAAATTTCTGTGTAAATGTTTTTGAACTACCTTTCGGCGGTGTTGGACAATGTTCCCACTGGTGGAATGTGAACACATTTCTAGGATTAGAAGATTTATGCAAAAAGTGATGACCATAGTGTTGATAACAATACATACTCTCGAAATCTGATGTGTCTTCCAATGTTTCACTACTAGAAAACGCAGCAGATTTTTCCGAATCAGATAACATGGTATTAACAGTTTCAAAGTCCCAATCATCGGAAAATGTACTTGAGGTAATGATATCACTTAAAGATATTTCAAATAAATGTGGAATTTTTAAAATTTCAATCGGACCAAATATATCGAAATCAACCTTGTCCCACACTATACCATCAGGTATAGGAACTGCTGTAATGTTCACTGATGACAAGTCTCTTTGTTCTCGATGAGATGATTGGTGTGGTTTTAAAATTAAATTCACCTTTTGGGCTGCAGAGCTTTGCCGAATGTATTGTCCATTAATAAGCATGTTAAAAACTCGCACTAAACCTAACCAGAAAAGAAAGAAAAGCACCCCAGTAGTTATCCATAGTTCTACCCAGGTGATACCAGGTAAGTTCTTCTAAGAAAGTTCAGAAAGTCTTTTACTTGCTGCTTGCGTGATTTTTGGGCTGGTGTCATTTCAGGTTCACTTGGATCCAAAGAAAACGTATCAAAGTTTATGAAGTATCCAGAAGCAGTTCGATCAATTGTTGGAATTGCATCAGGATTTGTTGAAATCGTTGTTTGCTCTTGTCGAGGCACGTTGACGTAGACATCTGTGTTTGGTCTAACAGCTATTTGTCTGTCATTTTGAGTTTGATTTTGAAGTTGAACTTCAGGTTCAAGAGGAACGAGTTCCATAGCATTGTTGCATAGTCCATCATTCCGTACAGGTGACTCTTCGAACGTGATGAGTCTTTCCGTTTGAACGTCTTGGATTGTAGCGAGAGGAGGGCATCTGCTACTTTGGAGTACACGTGGCCTACTGCTTAGTATCGGCCACATAGTGTGGTTTGATTAGGTCAATTGAGACAAATCTTTTCTCCTTTTTTCCGGCAAGAGGCGGTAGAAGTACAGTTCTTGTTCCTTCAATTGCTAGGACCGGTACAGGTTTTCTGTATGATGGCCCAAATTATTTTTTGTCTGCTATTTTCTCTCTGACCAGATCACCGACTTTTGGGATCCAGACAGGTGTTGCCGTGACTGATTTGACTTCCCTTGTGGCGGTCTGCTTCAGATGGACAGTACTTTGTTGTGTCCTGGATTCACTCAGATCCTGTAAAACAGCCAAACTATCATGGATGTCATAAGGCTTTTCATCCGCCACTGTGCCTTCACAATCAAGATCAGGTACCCACATTCTTGTCCCAAATAGGATCTCATATGGAGTGACACCCCCTAGAGAACTTCTTGGCATATTGTTAAGAGCACGCTGGACTCCATACAGATGTTTTACCCAACTTTCACCCGTGCCTAATACTCTAGCTGTTAAAGATTGCTTTAAGTCTCGTTTTTTTCTCTCCACTACCGAATTTCCCTCGGGATGGTACGGAGATGAGTACCGCAATGCTACAGCCAATCCTCGCATGGCCTCCTTGTAAGCCCGAGAGCTAAACGCAGGGCCCTGGTCAGAATGTAATGTGCCAATTGCGTATGTCCCTATAAAGACTCACAAATCTTTTATAACAGTTCGAGCGTCAGCCGAGCACTAGGGCCACACCCATAGGAATCTCGAGCAGGAATCCACTGCAACCATGATATACTTGTAAGCCCCTTCACATTTTAAGGGGCCGCAGTGGTCCAGGTAAGTGCACGCGAATGGTCAGTCTGATGCTGTCTAATAATGGGACCTGTGCTGGGCGAGCTACGGCGGCTCCATTTATCTGTTGACAGATGTCGCAGTTTAAGACGAAGTCTTTGGTCTGCTTTATTAATCCTGGCCACCAATAGCTTTGTTTCAGAAAAGAAACTGTTGCCACAGCTCCTGCGTGTACAGAACCCATCCCTTCGTGTGCTGGTAGAATTAAACCTAACCTACGATCCATGTTTGGAATAACTCTATCCCCCACTCCAGGAATCTGAGCAAATGGAATGTTATTGGCATCTAACTTGTAGGAGTACTTGAGTGGAAACCTTTTTGTACTGCTCTGCTGTTTTTGCGGGTTGCATTAATAGCTACCATAATGTCACCGTCTATTCTCGTTTTAGAATGAGTGATTGCAGCTACGGAAGCCGTGCGTACAGCCCCCTTTGCGGCTTCATCAGCCATCGAATTCCCTTCAACGTGAACGCCATCACGCTGATGACTCAGTGTATGTATCACGTGAGCCCTCGGTAGTTCGGTTTTCAACTCCACTACCTGTTCCCATAGCATTTTATGCTTAATTGTGCCACCTTTTGCATCTTTGAACCAGTTTTGAACCCAGTACTGTAAATATTCATTGTAATACTGCACACAGTAAAAGGAATCGCACACAATTAGGGGCCGATTCTGATCCTGGTCGGAAACCGTTCCGTCCGACACGTTCCCGGAGCGATTTCCGACCGATTCGTGCCCCTTGGCTTCAAGCGAGCGAGTACGATGCAGCCACATGCTGACGGACTCGGTTCGGTCAGACTCCCATTGAAGTCAATGGGAGCCGGTCGTACGACACGTACATGGGCTCCCATTGACTGAATGGGTACGTTGCGCAAAAGGGTGCCCCCTGTAGTGGGTATGCGTTGGTGCCATCCGCACCATACATGCATGTATAGGGGGGACCCTTGGGTCCCCCCCTGTGTCCGACTTGTAAGGCTACGGGTGAAGGGGGGTCCAGCACGAACCCCCAAAGTCCGCTTCCCAGAGCGTTTACGTGTCGGAGGCTCCGACTCGATCCAGCTGTCCGGATCGTGCATTGTACTGGCTCGGTGGTAAAACGTCTCCATTGTGCGGTACGAATCGAGTGCGAACGAGTCATACGGAGCGGTTCGGACCCGGAAACGATTCGGTCAGCGATTTCGCGTTCATTCGCATCGTACTTGGGCGTCTGGACCTCTGTACGACTCTGTCGGAAACAAAGCGTCCGACTCGGATCCGGTAAAGCCGAATCCGATTCGGAGGCCTTCCGACCGAGATCGGAATCGACCCCTTAGTGTGGGGAATTCTCGAGCCGTATTTACTAGTGCCAGTATCAGCGCTTTTAACTCTGCCAGCTGTGCCGTGCAGTCTCCTAGAGACAGCGTTTTTGTGCAACTTGGGTGGAATTTTCCTTCCCGCATGCAACCTTAAATGATTACACATGCTGCACTATATTGTTGCTTGCTCCCTATGGCCAGTTGAGCAGATCCGTCAGTGTAAATGATATATTCATACTGATCTAGAGGCATTATTTCGTTTGGTAGAGGATATTCTTGTTCGTATTGCAGGAATGCTTGTGTCTTTAAATTTGGATTGTACCTGTATTCTACGTCTGTTGCAGTGAGAGAGTTAGCCCATTGTATCCATCTCGGATGTAATGCTTTAGCGTTGGGAACGCTTGCCTTTGTCGCAGCCACTAAGGCTGGAACTGGAGTAACTACTATTATTCGTTTCCCCTGAGCCAGTGCTCTTTCTCTCACTACAGCAGTCTGTACTGCTGTCAGAAACTTTTCTGTAGATGCGAAGCGCATCTCAGGATTTGTGCACAAATGAGATTTGTATGCAATTGGTACTGTCTCACCTTCATTATATGTTAGATAGGTGACCCCGATTGACCCGCAACTATATGGATCACCAGGTTGCGGACGTTCACGCGTGTCTGTAAGTGTTTGGAAGCTATCATGTCAGCTTGTAAGGAACGAAGTGTATTAGTATGTACCTGTGTCCATTGTTTTACTGAAAAATCAGGTTTTATTAAGTCGTAATCTAAAATGTATGTTCTACCAAAATTTTGGAATCCCAGTATTGACTGTAAATTTTTTAATGATTTTGGAGGGTGGAGCAGCGCGCATTTTTCTAAAAACTTGGCTGCCAGGGCTTTTCCTTCACTTGAAAGCTCATATCCTAAAAACAGGACACTGAGGTGGGCAATTTTAGATTTTTTAAAGTTGAATTTGTAGCCCTCAGATGCAAATCCCAAAATTATGGTATTCACTCTGTTCAAGTATTCCTCTAGGTCATCGTCCATCAGATAAATATCATCCACATATGACAAACCCTCTTCATCCAAATTTTGAAGTAACTCAGTTACTCTAGCCGAAAACAACCCCGGGCTGTTCTTATACCCCTGGGGGAGTCGACAAAATTGATGCTGGGTCCCTAGCGCTGAGAAGGCTCTTAGATACCTGCTTTCAGGCGCTATATTTTGGCAGAAAAATCCATTTGAAGTATCAAGTATTGTTTTATAATTTTTCATCTACAATGCTATTCATTAATGCGGCACTGTCTGCATTTTGGACTGCAAATGTCTTAGTGCAAGTGTTTAAATGTCTGTAATCTAAAACTAGACAATATGTATTGTCAGGTTTCATGACAGGAAACAAAGGATTGTTCATTTGTGAGGTGCAATTTTCGATCACCCCATGGTATTCAAGTTGATGTAAGATCTTCCTGACCTGTTTTTAGCTTCTTGCTTTATTGGATACTGCCTCTGTGCAGTTGGAGTATTTTTTAAAGGAATTATGTGGTGGCTTGAATCCTCATCCCATCCAACATGGTTTTTGTATAATGCCGGAGCCTGGGCTACCGCCCACTCCTGCGCATAAGTGTGTTGCAAGTGCCTGGGAATATGGTCTTAGAAAGTCGGAAGAATTACCGTTTCTCCTTTAGGGCAATCCATGACGAATGCTGGCTGCCAATCTTGTTCAGCTAATAAAATATCATAGCCAAACATCAGGTTCTCCCAAAAGAGACCTCTCACTGTTTTACATTTGTCCCCCTCCATTTGGAGCATTATTTCATATACTTTATGTGGCACACTTACCCTAGTATCAGGTGTTTCTACCGTGATATAATCATTCAAGTCCGCTGTCACCAGAAATTCCTTCAGGTTCTGGCGAGCTATTTTTTTCCCGCCACACTGTCTAGCATCGTCAGAGCCCATTCCCCGTTCAGTAGTCGAGTCCTCAGAATTCTGGGCATGTCTGATCTTTAGACCTGCAACTTTCTTCTTTTTGAGCTGTGGCTTTTGCTTCTGTTTTTCTTCTTTTTTAGAAGTGTACTCTTTGGCGTGCTGCTTGTCTCTGGACTTTGTACGCTCTTCTTGTCTTTCTGACCATCCTTCCCTCGCAGAGTTTTTCGATGAACCCTGAAAGGAACGAGAGGAACGTGTATCAGTATCCTGATACCTGTCAGGTTTCCTAATATTATCCCTATTCCTAAGGTTATACTTCTTTTCGGAGGGCTCCTATGGAGGAGATGTACCTCGGGATTGAGATCTGTTTTGTTTAAAGTTTTGTTGTTTTTTATTGTCCCACTGCTTCTTAGTTAAAACAGGTGTCTGCTTAGAAGTGTTCTTTTCAGGACTGCCCATCAGTTGTGGTTTTAAAGCTTTCCCACCCAAACTGTCTGTGCCTAATTCTACATACGCAGTTTCAATTATTTTTGGTAGTTCGTGTTCCTGTTCTAAAGGATCGAACTCCCTCAGGCATTGGCGGATGTCCACTAAAGCTGCTTCCCCTTTAATGTTAGCTAGTATTATGGCTGATACCTGGACATAGTTACCTAGTAACTTCATCCCTAAGTTTAGGGCAGGTTCTGCTCCGTACTCATTTTGTATCTGTCTCAATACATCAGGTACTACTGCTAATGACGGATATACCACGAGTTCTGGTATGTATGGCAGCAAAGACTGTACCTCAAGTGGTACAATCCTCTAATTGTGGTGTTATCCCCATGGGCAAGCAGATTGTTAGCATTCTGTGTTTTTCATAAAGGATAGTATTCGGGAATACTGCCTCTAGCTGCGTTATTTTCTGAGCTACCCAGAATGGTATTTGTTCACGTTTTGTGGGCATTTTACCCATCACTGCGTGTAATGTTTGTGGTGTAATTTTAGTTGCTGTACCCTGAATTTGAGTTCCATTTGTTGCTGGTTGGACTATAAGAGTCCTCATGATGAATTATGTCAAGTTTCTGTAGATTTTAATTAAATCTTTGTGTTATATGAGTAAGTCTCCTGGTGGCATTGTGTCAATGTCAGGATGTGGTGTGTAGGCCGCTAATATTGGCTATGTTGCCCCTTCTCTTCCGAGTGGGCCGAGTCTTACTCTTCTTCTTATGTGGGGTAGGGCGCCTTTAAACCAGTATAAGTATTCCTGGGATGTGAGCTGAACCTCTATATCCTCGAATGGATAATATTCCGCTGGTGCATCTCCTTCCGTGTAGGAGTGAAATGTTTTTGTTCTTGCATTTGCTGCTGGGAATGTAACCCACGAATAAAATACCTCTGTTTTGTTTAATTTGTGTGCCTCAATCACGAAAAATACTATGCCACCCCTAGCTGATAAACCATGCGCAAGTAGTTTCATGGTGACTGTATTTCTAAAATTTGGTGCAATTTGTACTGCGTCTGCATCGTCCTCGTCTGTGAGGGGCAAATTTTGTTTCATTGGGTCTAATTCTTCATTATTTCTGTCTTCAGTCATTTTGTAAAGAAGAAGTTTTTCAAGGGAACTAAGATAAGGTGTTTTTGCACAATTCAGTAACAATGTGTCCTTCAAGCTTGATTAACCAACAGCCAATAAATAGGATTTTTTAGCCAACTCAGCTGTGGCGGAGTTTGTGCCCACCCACTCCAGACGTCTCTGGTGTTTTGTGAGTAGGGGTCTCTGAGAATAGCATGACTGAACTACTCAGATTCTACTGTTAAATAAGTACCCAACCAACGTTGGCGGCGCCATGTCGTGTAGTTCCTATATTACCTATACAGGATCTGCACGTTTGGATAACATAAACTGTGCGATTGGTGGCAGACCGGATTCCGAGCACCCCCACCGGATAAGTTAGCCTGTCTGTAGTAGCTAGCTCACAGTGCCACTAGAGTCTCCTCTTATCGGGGAGAAAATAGTTCTTGGCAACCTCAGAACATGACAACCCTGAACCCCCAGGATCGTGGAAACAATATACTACTTTTCGCTCAGTCACTCGTGCTCACTTAGGGGCCTATTACGATGGCGGTCGTAAAACCTCCCCGACCGCCATGGTAGCGGGAAAAGACCGCCCGCATGGACCGCGACATCACCGCCGGTCGAATTACGATGACCCGCACTCGAAATCCGACTGCAGCAGTCTGATCGCGGGTCTTAACATTGCGGCGGTTGCTGCTGCCCGCAGCACCGCCGCGATGCCGAAAAGAGCATGTCCTGCATTACCCTGCACTGCGTGGCAGGCACTGCACAGTGCCTGCCACCTAGAACAGGGAAATGTAGGGGGGGACCATGGGTACCCCCCCAGTGCACCCCCTCCCCCAACACATTGGGGGCCCGCAACGGGTTCCTGGAAGCCAATCTCCGCATGCCTTTCCATGGCGGTTTGACTGCTGAGGAAAGGCTGGCTACCGCAGGCAACATAATCCTGCCGGCGGAGCCTGCTCTGCACCGCCACCATTATCCCGGTCCTGCTCCGTCTGCCAGGCAGGAGTGCGGATGGCAACCGGCGGAAAAGTGGCGGTCGGAATTTCCCACCGCCGCGGTCATCACCGCCATCCTAATTTGACCGGCGGTTTTCTTGGTTGCGATCGCGGGCGGATGTCCACCGCCGGTCCGGCGGGCACCACCGCCGGCCCGGCGGTAGACTTCCGACCGCCATCGTAATAGACCCCTTAGTTTGTCTCAGAGAGATACACAGAATAGTATTTATTGAACAGTTGTTATTCTAGTGTAGAATAGATGAGCTGCAACAACCGTTAGACAGTAGCCGAGATATATGATTAGCAATACTATGAAAGTAAAAGGAGGGTATAGCTCAACCATCTTGCAGAAATCATGAATATATACAAGTACATAAAACACATGATAAAAAGTGCGTACTCCTACGATGTCTCCCTAACTAGATGTACCTAAATGTACCTTGCATCTGTGTAGGTGTTATGCCAAGAATCCCTCTAGGATCTAGTCCACCCCATTACCTGGGAGTTTAGAGAATATGGGACCCCGTCCTTGTCTCGAGTTGGACACCCCGCGAGGGATGTTAGACCACTGCTAGCTGCAGCATCTGCATGCAGGAACCTCAGCGTCTCTGGTCACTGTGTCAGCCGGGAAGTTAAGGTCTCCTCTATCTTTCTAAGCAAGACATGATGTATATATACCCATAGGTCTCCACAGGGGTCCTACCTTGCTGTGTTACTGTGTCGGCCTAAAGGATGACGTTGGGCCTGAACTTTATACAGAGATATTATACAGGCGATGGTAATCCTACTGTTAGTCCTGCTGTGCTTCCAAGAAGCCTCATGCATAATATATGAGAATAGAACCAGGGGAAAACCTGCGTTCTGAATGCAGTGTCATATCTAGGTAAAAGGTCAGTGCCTAAGAACCATTATGTATGTAATGTAGGGAAGAATGTAGGTGAAAGGTTGCGATGTTACCTGCGCCTATATAGGGTACCTATATTGAATATAACAAGAGATAGCCCAACACCTATTCTCCTTTGTCCCACTGTATGGGAGGAACACACAAAGACCAATTGCCAGCTACACCTAGTCCTTGGACTCAGGAAGCAGGATGTAGTTACCGAATGATTATTAAGACAAGAAAATGCCAACTTTCTAAAAGTGGCATTTTCAAAATTGTGATTTAAAATCCAACTTTACCATTAAAGAAGGTTTTAAATGACAATGTTTTTGACACCAACCTGAAATTCTTACCTGCCCCCAATTGAAAGTTAGCCCTGATCAAATGTAATAAGGTAACCTAATGTTATCCTATGGGAGAGATAGGCCTCGAAGTAGTGAAAAAATGAACGTAAGAGTTTTTCAGTTCGAAGACATGTAAAAGTTAGGTGTACATGTCCAACTTTTTTTAAATGCACTTCAGCCTGCCCAATGGGCTGTTTAGGGTTTACCCTAGGGGTGAGTTATAAGTATTAATAATGAAGGTTTAGGCCTGGGTAAAGGTTTATTTTGCCAGGTTGACATGGCAGTGTAAACTGAATTTACAGGCTACAGTGGCAGGCCTGAAACATGTTCAAAGGCTACTTAAGTGGGTGACACAATCAGTGCTGCAGGCCCAGCAGTACTTTACAGGCCCTGGGTATACGTAATATTACTTTACTAGGGATGTACAAGTAAATTAAATGTGCCAATTGAGTGGAAGTCACTTTCGCAATGTTTAAAGGAGTGAGCATCTACACTTTAGCCCAGGTTAACAAAGGTAATGTGCCAAGGCCACCAAAAATGAGAACAGCAAAAATTGAGGAGTAAAGCAAAAGGTTTGCGGGAAGACTAGGCCTGTACGGAGCTCGAGGAGTTCTGGTACATGGAAATCTGTGGAGTGGGCCAAAACTTCTGCGAGATTCTGCGGAATTCCACGGATGGGCACAGCTGCTTGATGCGCCCGTTCGCGCTACATTTTTGACGTTCAGTAGTGCGAACGGCACCATGCAGTTTGCCTTGGCACAGCCATTTTGTTTTCTTATCTGTGCATGGCGCTGTTTAAGTTATCCCAAATCTTTTCAATCCTCCCCTATCCGACTCATCCACCCCTCATTTCCTTTATTGCAACAGTGTGTGTTCTTGTGTAATTTAAGTTTTTGTCATTTTGAGGCTGTGACCACAAAACTCTGCCACTCTATGTGGAGTTCCGCAAGCTGCAGATTGCAATATGTCGCGCTGTTCACGATGATTTTTAGCGTCGGGTGTTTGTTCCTCACTGTAAAATCAGCACAAACAGCACCTCTTGCAGCTCAAGAGGGTGCTGCTTCTTTCAGCCACTCGAGTAGATGTTCTTCTCGAATGGCAGCTTCCTCAACATGAGCGAAAGATTACTCAATGAGAGTGGTAGCGACCAGCCGCAACCCCCCACGTTGAGAAATCTCATCAGTAGGTTGTCTGGAGTAAGATTTTACTCACTCGCGCTCACCAACTTAACGTTGGTGAGCCACGGGAGAGGAAAAACTCTGCTCTGCTACAGAGGTTTTTGGAACTCTGCACTCTACGGGGAGCACAGAGTGGGAAAAACTTCAGAAACCTCGCGAGTGGAGCGGAATTGCACATTCAGGCCTAGCAATTGTTTTTATTTTTTGGGACTTTCTGTACTTTTTTTGGTTTTCCCTAAAAATTCTTTTGTTTTTCCTTTGTTCCGTCTCCTATTTCTTCTCTCTTTTTTTTTGACCACCGAGTGTCATGGAAAAGCAGGGAAAGAGCAGGAGCAGCGGCACTAGTGCGGCTGTTAGCCGCACACCTTGGGGTTGTCAGCTCCACCAAGAGGTGCAGCCCTTGCCATTTTCTCAACTGTGGAGGTGGCTGCACTTGTTTTTTATCTGCAAGGCCTGGCAGTGGGTATGGCCTACGGGAGCATAGGCTGCTGTAGGGGAGGGTACGCTGGCATGTGCGCTGGAACTCTGGACTCCAGCGCATCTAATAGCAATTGGCACACTGCTGGGCCGTTATCCTAGTTAGAGAGCAGGACCCGCTGGATCCTGCTGGGCGTCATGGTTGCCGGGCTCATGAATAATTATTTAATTTTTATGTCTTTTCTATGCTAATATTTTTTCCCCAAATAGCATGCTGCTCACACTCAGAGGTAAGTTAGGTTTACGTTACAAATATTATGTGATCCAGCGAGGTGCTCGGCACTACCTTATTGTACTCGTTGACACTCGCTTGGGCTGATTATTTAAGAAGTCATGCACACTCCTCTGCCCTCTCACTAAGATAGTGATAGAAGTAGTAATATCAGTTAGTTAGCATTCTCTGTGCCTTTATTTATGTAGCTTGTACAGTCCCAAGCAATCTCCCAGTAGTGTGTAGTATGCATCTATGCATTAAAAAAAGGGAGCCTGAGTTGGCCTGTCAGAGAGGGTTGATATTGAGAATGAGATGAGAAGCAAACATCATCTGTTGCAATGCATTAGTAGTTCCAAAATGTAATTTTGGTTTAGGAAATTTTGAAAAGGGCTTAGGTTTAGGAAATTAGGAATAGGTCAGGCGTTTCCCTTTGCATGTCAAAATATTTTCCTGGAGATTATTAATTAGGGCTCCCAGTTTTATGGTATTTATTTTTTTAACATTTCTGTCTGTATGTATCCATATTTTTTGGGGGTCATTTTATCTGAATTTATCCACATTGTATTTTGTTGCAGGCAAAAAAAGACGCTGCAGCAAGTATTTTTCACATTAATTTAAATAGGCAGTGCACGTTCCATTGTTAGATAGATTTTTGCAGATGGGTAAATGGGTTACTGTTTTTAACAAAGAGATCCTTTAGTTACTGGCAGTTAATAAATATCAATCCTTCTAATATAGCATCTAATATAGCATAATGAGCTATGAAGGACCTTGTAACCCTTACTGTCTTATGTAACACATCCTACACATTGATTTACACACATATGATTTATTGTCAATGTATAATGTGTGATGTAAAGCGCTCTAACACCCTGCATTTAGATGAGTAGCAATATAGCGCTATAAAAGAAATAAAACCAAATAGTGGTATTTAAATTGCTATTTGTTTAAATACTGGGACAAACCAGCACATCTAACATTCCTATAGTGCATGCATATCTCTTGGATCGAGGGACTGAACAAAGGCAAAAGCATGCCTCTTTTAAGTAGCGGTGAAGTGATAAGCTGTGTGCATTTGTTTTCCCTCAATTTCTTTTAGGTGTGCATCTCAAACCCCCCATCCCCCTCATAGCTCCCAGCCAGGATACTTAAAAAAAAGGAGGCCTGATGGCCCATTAACATCGACCTTTCTTATGGGTTCAGCTGAAATCCATAAGCCCTACCCCAGCCTGCACATGGACAGGCTTGTCTTCTCCTCAAAGACAGCAGCAAAGTTAAACATATTTATTGGTATTTTTCCTCTTATAAATCCAGACAAAGAAAAAATATTTTTCCGCTTGTATTTATATGCAAAAATCTGTTTAAATGGAAAAACTGGAGCATTATTATTAATTGTACCACTAATCTTTTTTATTTTATTTTATTTATTTCTAACATCAGCATCCAGGGGCAAGAAGAGGGCTAGCAGTACAGAGGTGGGTCAGGGAGCCGAGGCTGCCACCACCAGTGCCACGGCGCGTGGAAGTTCCACCACCACCACAAACGGCGCCGAGCCAGACGCCAATGTATCTGCTGGCATTAGTAAGTTCTCCTGTTAATATTATTATTATTATTAACGCTCCACATTTAGAATAATTTTTCCTTTTTATTTTTTTTCAGCGCCTAATTTGTTCCAACTCCTCTTCGTATCTAATATTTGTTAAATTCTTGTTATCCCTGCATTATCAAAGTTATTTTCTAATTTTCAAGTTTCTGTAGTTGACTTCCTCCTGTCTGTGCTAGTCTGTCCTTAGCTTTCTTTCTTTTACTTTGTCAGTAAGCTTTCCCTCTCCCCATATATATGTTGTTGACTGGTACTGTAAGACTAAGCGAACCAATTTTAGGACAGGTACTCTAATGTAATATGAAGATTGAATGCCCAAGTAAGCTATTTTATGTATGTTTGTTGAGAAGGCTTTCTTTATCTTGGTCATGCTACAACAGTAAAACTAGAGAGTGGCCAAGGTTATAGGTGGACCCCCTAAATGCTGTGTATGTATTATCATTCATTTATACAGTAGTAGTATACCAGCAGTTTCGATGACAGTGCAACATGGCTGGAAACTAGTATGAGGACGATCCCATTGCATTTGCCACCCAAGACAATATGTCCTTCGTTGACCAATTATTCCACCCCTTCATTGTGCTTTACTGACTCAGAGTCATCAAAGCTCAGCCTCTCCATTACGAAATGTTTTTGGTTGGCTTGACTACCTGGCTTTTCAAACATTGCCAAGCAACAAAATGCCCGACGTGATATTTTTGATAAAATATCCTGCCAGCGAACTGTAGTGATGTATTTTGGTTGTATTTTGTTGAAAAAAAGTAGTAAGGGAAGGAGTAGCTGGCATCTAAATTGTGTAATGTTTTAACTAGCTGCTCAGACCACCAGTGCTGGGGCCAGCGACAGTGCCAGGGGAGCAGACATGGCGGTGGTTGAAATGGGAATTCAAGCAGCGGCAGAGATGGGCGGTGATAAGTTACATTGCTTGCTGATTGACAATTACTCGTATACTCACTGCAAGGGCATCGTGAACTCCCCTCTTTATCAGCTGCAGCGGGGGTTGAGTTCATAATGGGCCCTTCTATCTGCAAATCAGCTGACAAAGCTCATAATGAATGCTAAAAATAATGGATTTATGGAAAAGGGATAAAAGGATGGAAGGAGAAAAGTTGGGTGATATGTTATGTGAGCGAAAAGATGCATGGGTGTGTGAAAGGATGCATAGGTGGGAATGATGGTTGAAAGAATATGTGGGTGAAAGGATGGCTGCCTGGGTGGATGAAAGGGTTGATTGGTGAAAGGAATTCTCGGGCGGGTTAAAGCAGGATGGGTGAAAGGGTGAATGGGTCAAAGGATGAGTGAGTGGGTCATTGGATGGATTGGTGAAAGGATGGCTGAGAGCCGTGGATAGGTGAATGAGTGGATGAAAGTATATTAATGGATGGATGGTTTTCAATGGTGAAAGCCTGAATGAGAGAATGTAAAGCTTAAATGGTGAGTATCAAATGGTGAGGAATTCTAGAACAATGAAATGATTAATGCATAATTGCTTGGTTGAAGAAACAAGGGTGCTCTTCTGGAGAGGAGCATGCTACTTCAGTTGCTTGGAATGGTTTTATCAAAGCTTTGGTTCAAAGTGGGAGGTATTTCTGTCTACTTCCTTGACTCACTGCATTTGTTAAGCTAGGCAGATATGTATCCACCCATCATCAATTATCACATTCCTGCACATAGCATTTCACCAGTGCCACCCATGACCTAACTGCAGCATGGCTTAATTTTGCACTGCAGTATTGGCTGGGCAATGTGCGTCTGCTTCAGTTAATGTGGCATTTCCAAAGTTTTCAATGCATGGCAAAGTGGAAACAAGGTGTGTTTTCCTTCCCTCCCAATGCCCACTCTGTCACCTCCTAGTACTTCACTCCTTTATTCTTTCCTAAGTTCTGTCCCAGCCTGTCAAAACAATTGAAAAATCCATTCTTGGCATGTGCCAAATTTTTTCTGCCCAATTGATTTATATATTTCATGGCTTTCATAACAGATCTACTCCTGTTCAAATTTTTCCCTTTCAACATTCATCAGCTACAGTGACTGACTAAGCCAAAGCTTAGGCACATGAGGATGTTCAGAGACACCCACTATTCTGTAGTCAGAACTCTACTTACCTGGCCTAATCCCTCTAGCTTACTGCCAAGCAAATGTATTTGTTAGAAATAATTATAAATTGTGGTGGAGGGCTAGGCTAGCGAGTAAAGTGGGACTAAGTGCCTTGAGTTGTACAGATGGAATACTATGCGACAAACATGCCAAATGCAATCGATATATATCCTGTTCATTAATCCTTTCTGTGTACTGCAGTGCATCGTTTTCCCCGTCTACTTATGGCAGACAGGATATCTGCATGTTATACGTGACGTGTGTGACGTTGTATCAAAATTATTCATCTGCCTCTTAGAAGTCAGGGTAAAAGTGAAAGGCATTTTGGAGAAGAGCAGGGTCAATGGAATTAAAAAAGGATAATTGTCCATTACAGCTGCCCTCGCTGTAGACCACAGAGAGTAGCAAAGTACCCACTTCTAAAGCACTAGCTAGCATGCCTCCATTAATTTAGCACAACAAGAATGCTTGTACTCCGTAGTGCACAGTGCTGTGGACTGTCTAATTATAAAGGGCCCAGTACGGTTCGAGTAGTAAATGAGAGTAAGCGTATAATAAACATATTTACCATGCTTATGATGCAACAAATCTGGTAGAAGGGCTAAGGTTCTGATTATGAAGTGAGATTTCAGTGTGCCAAAAATAGTCATTTGCCCAAGTCCAGAGAGTCCACAATTTTTGGTTCAGAAAAAAGAAGGATTGATGAAGTGCTGATGGAATATCACTCTGGATAAAGTCAACGACTAGCATCAAATGAGTGTGAGTATCAATAGGGATGCGTTTTGCCATTGCTTGTGCTTAAGAGCACATTCTTTGAAATGGCTGTGTGTTGTTGAGTGGAGTGAAATGGTTAAAGTTCATGCATGATTGTGGTGCAAAGCTGAAGTTGTAAATGAGTCAGTCGTGGCCTTATATTTCAAAATATTTACCTACGGGCTGTGTCAGTGTAGGAAACTGCTGGTTTTTGGTGTTGGTCATGAGACATCGCCGACAACACCATCGTAAGAGTTCTCTTTTTCTGTTAGTGGTAAACGGTTGATATGGTTGATCTCAGGTGCACAGGGACTAGCTATATCAATTAAAGGTGAAATTCCGCTGGTCAAGGTTTCAATTGGAGTGAAAGAGTATAGAAAGGTTTAGTTACCCCGTGAGAGGAAATAGCCTTTATTGGAGCAGACAGTTTTATTTGTTGCTTGCATTGTATTGTCATTTTGCTTTGAGAAAAACATGCAAGAGAAGATTGTGAAGGAGGGTAAACTGCTGCAAGGTGTGAGTTTGATGTCACAGTGTACCATGCAGTGATTTGTCGGTTGGTGTAAAGCCGTGCTGGGATTGGTTGATTACGCCATAAGAGTTGCGCTGTCATTGGTTGAAGTTGCCGAACAGGTGAATTGTGGGAGGATAACATTTCCTGGATTTACAGAAATCATTTGTGAATACAGAAGTGAAAAAAATGCATTTTTTAAAATCATTGCAGAAATTAGTTAAGAAAGATGAGACCGTATTTACCAAAACTAAGGTAGAGGTACCACCAAAGGGTATGTCAGGAAACATTGTCATAATAAACAAAGGATTACATCCATATCTGTGGCTCAAGTTTTGGCACACACTTACTGAGAAGGATGAGGACTTACAGTTCCCTCGGTATGGGACTATTAATTTGAGGATTTTAGAAAATGTAAGGAAAAGAATATACAAAATGACAGATCCTGATAAACCCACTGTTCTTGAGGCTTTAAATACCTCAGAGCATATTGCTCAACAGAAAGATAAAGATAAATACAAAGGGAGGAATAGGAGAACTATGGATCATTTCGCAGATGCTAGATGGGATGCTAAACGGAAAATGTGTAGAGCAGATATGATTCAAGAAACACGATTGTATCTGGTGCTAGAGGTTGAGAAAGATGCTAAGGGCAAGAGAAAGGAGAAAAAGAAGCATTTAGAGAAAGACAAAACTGATACAGGGAAAGAAGAAGAGAGTGACATAGATGATGAACTTTTGAATGATTTATTAGTAAATTGCCCACCACCTTATAATGAGATGCTGAGTAAAGACTGATACATATGAGTACACCTGAGGGACCTAATGCTGCCTTGATGCTTGAAGTACCAAAGAAATTGATGCTTCTTTCTACTGTGAGAAATGTCAGCTCCTATAATCCTGACTGATTCAAATACTCCAGATGCTTTGACTGTTCCCATTACTATTGAACCTGTTGTATCCCTTTACAAGTCTGGATTTCAGTTAAATACGATTCACAGTTTGACTGTTCCTACAGAAGTAAATACAGTGCATGTGAATTCTCAGATCTGACACTAAAATCACTGATTCACATACCCATGGTTACTATTCGGACTAATAATACTGCCACTGTGAATGTTGTCCATTATCAGATACAAGCTGATCTGACGCAAAGAATGGTGCTGAGGTTTCCACCTTTATATTCTTCTAATCCTAGTGGACCTCCTAAAATGAATTATCAAACTTCTGATATGACTGTGCCAACAGGTATTTCAGTTACAGATACCTCTGTTTAAATGTACAACCTTGAATGAGTACAAATGTAACTAATAGAAGCTTAAATTTAAATATTAGAGGCGAGCAATGAGGGTTTACTCCTCAAGAACTTCAAGAATGGAGAAGTGTGGTGCAGCGGCCAGGGCAGCTGACTTCGGAGTACAGGGTTCATGGTTCGATCCCCGGCGGCAGCTCAGCTCAGCACCATGTGACTCTGGGCAATAGCTCACTTAATATCCACGACGGCCCCCAGCGCCTTGAGACCCATAAGGGTGAGTAGTTCACGCTTTACAAATATGGATTTAGATTTAGATTTTTTATTTAGATTTTAAGAATGTTAAAGGATTCAGTACTCTGAATAATCAGAATACAGAATGAATTCCAGCTTCAGTTCCAGTTCCATTTCAAATTTCAATTTCTAGTTCAGCCCACACTTCAGATTTGGTTACAAGTTCAAGTTCAGTTCAAAATGCCATTTCTGAAAAAGAAACCACTCATGTACAGGAGCTGAATAAAAGTTTAATTAGAAGAAATGATTCAGGGAACACTTAGCCCTTCAAAATTAGATGTGTATCATGAGAAGGAACTATTGTTTCTCTGTAGATGTTACAAGACAGGCAAAATTGACACATAAGAGATTGGTAGAATTGGCTGAGAAATATAGTGTAGACATTAGATTCAAAGATTTTACAAAGGTCTTACAGGTTAGATTTTGCAGACAAAGACATTGAAAACATGACCACACCAGGACAGAAATTACGGATAAATGAGCTAATGGCATTAATCAGAAAATGGGAAGAAAGAGAAAAATGGGAAGGTAGATGGTCAAGAAACAAAGGCAACAAAGTGAGTTTGAGTGCAGTCACCACCTGGTCTTTTTGGTGGCAATATAGAGGGATGTACAAATGCTCTCTATGAAGCAAGCACCTGGAGGAGGTTATGTTCACATACCATGGAAAAAGACAAGATATTTTGTCATCGAAAAACCAGTGGAATGGTACAGACAAGTTGAACAATTTGTGAAAATGTCAAAGGTTTTGTGGATTAATTTGAATACTTTGTCTGAGATTGTGGTACAGACAGATTTGTGGACTGAATGTAAGATTACTGTGGATTAGCCAGAATCAGAACCAGAAAGGGATTTAATAACAGGTTCACAGTCTCTAGAGGTAATAGGAAAATACTAACAGTTAAGAACTCACCTGAAGACTAAAATGTCCCCGAAATAAATTGATTGGATGCAGATTGACTGGACGAGCCAGGAGCTGAAAAAATCAGTACATGCCTTTTATGAGAGATTGGTACAGGTTTTCAAATAGTATAGTGGATCAGACACTATTGCGAAGAAAGATGTGGGGCAGTTTGTTTACAGGTTCATTATTGGTTTGAGACTTGAGATTTCTAACCTGATTCAACAGCAGATACTTTGTAAATTAGTGGATGAATGTTTCTGTTTTGGAAAACACTGTGCAGACGATATTGAAATGAGACACAAAAAACTCAAGGAGAAATTAATGATTGCACAGATAAAAGCAATGCAGAAAGGTCAAAATCAGATGGTTTTTGATAAAACAGAACAGGTACATAGAGGTTATGATCAAGCTCCCATGATGCAGCATCCGTTTAATGGTTCAGAAACAGGGTCAAGACTGATTTGCATATAGCTGGATCCAAAGTGGGGCGGCGTAGTGAGCAAAAGAACGATGGATTTAACCCAGATCTCTTGACTTGGGTGAATGTTTGATTCATTCAGCATTCCATCCATCATTTGTTGCCGCAGCACTTTTCGCCCTAGTTCGGATGGGTATGCCCAGACATGGGTCCCTTACTCGCCGTGCCACTGGATTCAAGCTAGCCTGGCAGATGTGGGGTATTACCATGACACCAGTCCCAGGATGCTTGTTTTCGGTCCACAGAGGACCCGGCTTGGCAGTTTGGGCTGGACTGTTACCATGAAGAACAGGGTCAAGACTGATTTGCATATGGATGGATCCAAACTTGGGTAGCGTAGCGAGCAAAAGAACAATAGATTTAACCCAGATCTCTTGACTGGGGGTGAATGTTTGATTCATTCAGCATTCCATCCATCATTTGATTGCTGCAGCACTTAAATGTTTTTCAACAGCAGAATTTCCTGCCGCAAGGTAGAGGTCATGGTAATCCTGTAGATCCTAGAATGGGTATTGAGGTGTCTCTTTTGAAAAAGACAAATCTATGTTATGCGTGTAGAAAGCTTGAACATTGGAGACGCGAGTGTTTTGAGTGTTTTGAGTCTGTTTTGAATAATATAGGGAATCAGATGCAGAATGTAGAATACACACAGTCTCAAGGGAATAACATGGGACATACTCACCAAATGCAAGGACAGAGAAAGCAGAAATCTAATGTATCACACCAAATGGAAATGCCCCAAGCTCCCATGCCACAACAGAATGTTCTGGTACAAAGATACAATGTGAATCAAAATTCTTACCGAAATCTGAATGTAGCACAGCAATATTTGATTGAATTGGCTGACAGTGACCGGGATGCGTTAGCATGCTGGTCCCTGAGGGGGAAGAAGGATTGTGTCCTTGACGCAGCCATAAAGGTAAACCGGAGTGGTCCCTATGTGGATGGAGAAGTAGACCAGAGTGGCCCCTATGTGGATGGAGAAGTGGATGGGAATCCTATCTCATTCCTTGTCGACACTGGTGCTACCTGCTCTACTGTAAGAACAGCAGAGTTTCCTAATCTACCTCTCTCGGAAGAAAGTATCCAAGTTATAGGAATTACTAATAAAAAGTTGTTTACTCCAATTTTTAGAACCAGTTACTGTTAAGATAGGATGCTTTGAGGATTGTTAATGATTTGTGGTATGTGACACACGTCTAGTGAATGTGCTAGGATGTTATTTACTTTGAAAATGTAATTGCTCAATTTATTACACACCCAGAGCAATTGAATTCCACACAAATGATGAGGATGATGTTTTCAAACTTGCCCAACAGAAAGAGGTGAGGATGTATCCTCTCCTGACGAGTGAGGATTTGCCTGCTGAATTGAGAGCTAGAGTGTTATTTGAAGTCTGGGACTTTACAAGTAAAGATATTGAACTAATCAAAGGAGTTAACCCAATCTGAATCACAATTAAACCAATGCAGAGTTCACAAGCATCCCCCATTATAATGTGTCTCCAGATACCATTGCTGGAATTACTCCTGTGATTGATTCAATTATTGAGCAAGGAATTCTGAAGGAGATAATGGGAAGTCTGTGTACCTCTCCCATTATAGGTTTGTAGAAGCCGAATGGCAAGTGTTGCATTGTGCAGGATTTGCACAAGGTGAATACCATTGTTGTTCCATGGCACCAAATCCAGCTTTGATTCTATCTTAGATTCCATGTGAGGCCGAATGGTTTTCTGTCATTGACTTGTGCATGGTCTTCTTTACGATTACATTGTAAGAAGACAGCCAATTTGTGTTTGCTTTCTTTTTCAGCAGTCTTGTTTAGTCATGGTGCCGAGTCCCATAAGGCTATACAAATAGCCCATCAATCTTTGATCAAATCCTCAAAAAGAAGCTTGAGTCTCTGGTAATGCCAAATAATTCAGTTTTCATGCAGTACATTGACGACCTACTGGTGGCGCCAACTAAGAGAGAAGCTTGCAAAACTGACACAGTTTTTTCCTCAATCTACTCATCAATAAAGGTGATATGAGAGTCTTTCCTCATATGAAAAGATTTCCAGCTTTGCTATAAAAAAATTTGGGCCAAGACTTTGCTGAATTGCTCAAACTACTGCTGCTATTTTAAATTTTTCTTTAGTTAAACGGCCTGAGTCTTGAGTAGCTATGCAGTTTGACGCTGGAATCTCTTCCAAATGCAAAATTGTATTTACTGTGATTCTTTCTATTACTGTTTTGATATTAATTGCAATGTGTATTTTCTTAAATCAGCCACATTATGTGTCTGTGAAAAAGTCTAATCTTACTATTCCTTCTGTAGCCAATAAAGTAAATGTTTCTGATTCTATTGATATGAATGACAATTTTTTACAAAAAAATACTTTGCAAATAGATTTTAGCTTAAATGTTTATTCTATTCTGCTTATAGAATATGTAAATACTATGGATGTTGGTGATTGCTACGCTGTATGCATATACCTTCATCAGTTATTGAGGGCATGAACTACTGTAGCTTGCCTTTAACAAATGGAATTTCTTGCAGTGTGTTAGCTAGCTTATTTTACTATACTGATCAATTGCTATATTAATACTCTAATCAAGATTGGATCTTTTCTGAAATTTCTGTGCTTAGATTTTTAAATCTGCATCCTGAAGCTTCACCAATTGAGACTATGGGTTACATATTAAGACCAACTCAATCTTTGGACATGGCTTATGTATTTAGAAATAATCTAATATGTAAATTAATGAGAACTGAAAAGAATTTCATAGATCTAGTGGAAAGTAGACAAGTCCATGAAATAAATAATATTAGTGCAGTGCCTAAATTAACTCTTTGGAGCTTACCGCAAGAAGAAAACAAAATCATAGAGGGAATGATTTAGCTAGGTTTAGATTGGCAAAACAAAGGCAAACTTTGTATATCCAGAAAGAAATCAAACATTAACGTTGTTTTTGTACGATTTAGTGAAGGTGAACTTACATTTGAATTGTATGAAAATTGGGGAAGATATTTAGAAGGTGTAGATCCTATTATCCCTGGAGTGTATTATGTTTGTGGGCAGAGTGCTTATTACAAATTGCCAAGAAGATGGAATGGAAGTTGTAATTTGGGAATAGTTTTTCCCAAAATTTATCATGTTAAGCGAATTAAAGAAGAATTAGAGGAGGCAAATGGCGAATGAAAAGAAGTGTGAGTGCAAGTGAAATAATAGGTGATATATTTGGAATTCTAATACCTTCAGTAGGAGTAGCATTAAACTCACAGAAAATTAGAAAGCTGTCTACTATTGTTGATAAACTTGCCACCAGTACAACTGGGGATTTTTCTGCTGTAAATGAAGAAATTATATCAATAAGATCGATGGTGCTTCAAAATCGACTTGCCTGTGATTTTCTTCTCGTAAAAGAGGGCAGAGTCTGCCAATTATTGAAAGTTCAACACTGTTGCCCTTACATACCCGACAGAAGCAAAGACTTACAAGGTCACATTAAAAACATTACTGACTTAAACGAAGATCTGAAAGCCTTAAACGCCGATGGTGTTTGGGCAACCATAGGCAAGGGAGTATCAATAGTTAGCAACAGGTAGGGAAACTTAGGAAATGGATTAGTGATTTCCATCTTGAGACCTGTAGTGGTGATCTCTTTGTGCATAATGCTGCTGATATTGCCAACCAAATTTAGCAGATACTAAAAGAGTAAAAATCATGGACTAAAAGGACAAGAGCTGATCTTGAAATGGAGGATGCACACTGAAAAGTTTATGATGAATTAAAAGTCATAGAAGAGAGTAGAAGGAAGAGGTTAAAGACAACACAACCATAATCTGTGACAAGATTTGATGTGGTAGATAAGATTATGGCTTGATTCACCATCAGAGGGAGGCCTGATGTAGCACGATGTATAAAAATCATAAAACACGACACATTCACAAATTAAGGACATGAAAAGCTGAAAGTACACTTTGCACTTGTTAGAGACATTGACACATGAAAATGAGACAAGTGTAGCAGAAGCACCGTAAAAGCGGGCTTTAAAATAAAATATGCATGAAAACATGCATATAAGACAATACTAATACATATAAACTAGATTGCACTAATAAGAGTTCTTGTGAAAATTTTGTTTATTAACATTTACTGATTCAATTAAAATGGCCTAGTGTTTCTAATGCTTTCTGTTGAGAATGCACCAGTTAAAAAAGTCAGTGCAAAAACATGTAAAAATGAAGTACAAGCTTGAAACTTTCCATAGTAATACTAGAACTTCCATTGTTTATAAAAATTTCAAAATGAATTTTTGTAATATGAGTATAGAAAAATATGCACTTATATGCATGTTGAGAAAAATTGTGGAAGTAGGGTATTTCTAAAGTTAGCAATTTCCATGCAATAATGATTTGTGAAAGTTCTATATATACTTTATTTTGAATTGATTTAATTACATTATATTTGATCTTGGTTTAGAGCACAGTTCATTTAATCGTGTGATTCTAACTTAAAGGCCTTTTCAAATAGCTTTTTTCTAGTGCGGAACTTTCCCATGATTTAATGCAATGGTTCATTTTCTACTAGTGAAATGTCGCTTGATTTGTCCTGTACAAGTGTATACCCCGACATTCCTGAAGGTTTCTTCAATTTTCACAATGAAATATTCCTGTGGGAACAGAATTTCTGTTATTGCTATAAGATAATTACTTTTCATCTTTTTTTACTGATACTAGGCCTATTTGGACTCCCAATCTTTACTTTCTCATGACCAGCATGGGAAACCGTCTCACAATTTTAAGCGTCCTAGTTGACATTATGCCAATATGGACATGTGATAGTCTTTCGATGGTGGTGTGATGCCTCACCACTGGAAATTTCTAGAGACTTTATAAAAGAAGTAACCCCAAAGGAGGGGCAATGCAGATGCCATTGATTTTTGCTTCTGTACGAAATGCCATACTTTCCATTTTTCTGTGCAAGAGGATGCTATGCGGACTGATTTTTGATGAACTTTCCTCTTACCTTTGGACTGCCTGGCTGATGGTACAGTAGGTCGCTGAAGGACTGAACCTTCTTTGCTGAACCATTTCTATTTTTCATTGCTTTTATTTCTTTGTTTATGCTTATGGACTTGCCCTTAATGGAATTTAAATTTGAACCCTTTTCCAGTCTTCGTAGGACTCGAGCTGTTAGACAATGAACTAGCCTTCTGCCTTAATAATGGTAGGACGCTGTAACTCTGTAGCTGAATCTGATTACAACCATCTGAGAAAGCCTGCTTAAATGTTTGGCGCTGTTATACAAGCTGTAATATTTTTAACTGAACTTCTCAAGAAATTACTCGTGGCAATGAACTTTGAATCTTTAATACAGTAACCAAATTAATCAATTATCTGTCTGAACCTACTATTGAGTCCTGTTGGTTCTTCCATTTAAACATTGCTGTTTACTAATGACTTAATGTGTTGTAGGGAGAATTATCAAGCTCTGACAGAACATCAGGTGATACTTCTTTTGTTTTGCGTTGCTGTTGCAGAGCTTTTGGTCTGCATACTCCTAACTCGACTTAATATCTTTAGGAGATTGGGTCTTCCTGTTGCTATCCTTTATTTCTACAGCATGGTTTTAAGAGTGGTCTATCTAAATTAGATATCCAATTTATGAGTTGGCTCTCAATTAATGTTCCTCATTGGACAGCTAATGCGGTGTTTGGTTACCCTAATTTCCACCCTTCCTTTCGGCAGGGAAAGATTTGTCAGATGATCATTGCCACAGTGCAAAATGGGAGTGTCTAATCATGAAGGGCCCAGTATGGTTAAAATAGTAAATGAGAGTAAGTGTATAATAAACAATTTTACCAAGCTTACGCTGCAACACCTGCTTGGATATGGGTAGCAAGGAATAGTCTGAACTTGACAGTGTTATGTAAATCCCTGTGACTGTGTCCAGATTGTCACCAGTACTTTCTGAATGAGGCAGTTGTTGGGTCTTATAATATGTCTGATTCTCTTCTAAATATCAGCACTTATAATCTCCAATTACTTTTCTGTATTATGCAGCACAGTGAGGCTTTGGAATGTGGAGTTTGGAGTGTTCACTGTGTTCTTCTGAAGTTTGGGGACATCAGTCAAATATGGACATTTAGTGGCAATGTTCCTTCCTTATATGGTTGCGTGTGAATGACAAGTCAAATATTTGACATTTTATTAGTGTGTTCGTGACTGGGACCTCTGCTTGTGGGGATCTGCTGCTCTAGTCTGATCTTCACAAAATCTTTGCATGCAGTGTCACAACTACTGTGGTTTAAATCTACTGATGTTCTATATTCTTTTGATTTTAATGTATCCAACTACTAATTTAGGGGCCGATTACGATGCCGGAGAGACCACCACCGCCGGGCCAGCGGTGGTGGTCCCTCCACCATCTGGCTCTCATTTCCCCCTGCCACATTAGGATGGCGGGGGGAATCGTGCCACAAGCGTGGCGGGCGCAAAGAGCGCCTGCCACGCTCCCGCCACAGGCAATCGTTGCGATTGCCTGGTGGAGCGGATCTGACCGGGGATATGGTGGCGGTGCCTAGCAGGCACCGCCCGCCTGATCACAATGCTGGTATCAGCCTGCCTTTCCATGGCGGTTGAACTGCCATGGAAAGGCTGGCGGAGGCTGGCTTCGGGGGGCCCGTTACAGGGGGGTACCCATGGTACCCCCCTACATTTCCATGCACAAGGTGGCAGGCACTGCACGGTGCCTGCCACGTTGTGCAGGGAAATGCACAGCATGGCCATTCAACATTGCGGTGGGTGCTGCAGCCAGCAGCACCCGCCGCAATGTTAAATTGCCAGATGCGACCGCCGCGGTGGCGGTCACATCATAATTAGGGGTGCGGGACCGCCGCATGACAGGCGGGCAGTCCCGATCACGCTACGATGGCGGGCGGACTCAGGTCTGCCCGCCATCGTAATCGGCCCCTTAGTTTCTAGTCATGTTGCCAACTTTTTCAACAGATTCCCTGTGTTGATAACAAAAATTTCAAAACCTGCAAGGAGGCCTGTACATTGCTGCAAGTCTGTTGATTGTTGCTCACCACAAAAATAATGCAATGATTGTTAAGACACCTTCCAGGAATGCTCTCCAAACCTTTCTTTTCTGCTGATCTTTTGTATTAAACTGTTGCCTGTCTTGCAGAATCTAAATGCTTTTAATTCTGTGTACCCATTAACTTAATTTTCTATGTTTAGTGCCAGGATGCCTCTGTGATAAACGTGTGCCTATAAGTAGTATGTCAAATCAAACCAAACTAATGACAGCTACCGTAATTAACCACAGAAATATGTATGTCTGATTGGTCTGCAAAAACTATAATACAGAATACAACATGAATAATAATCACAAAGGAGATACATTGCTTCATCTATTCATACCCACTCAAAAGAAAATACCTTATGGAATAGGAAGGATTTTCCTGGGACTCAAAGAGGTCATTTCTTGTTCTGATCATCAATTCACATCTGCTAAAGTGTGGCTTTTGTTTTTACAAGGTTGAATTGTGAAGAACTGCATTTGTTATGAACATCTTGCACTGTGATCCAAGCAGTGAGATTTGTTTTGCGTTGTTAAACTAAGAGCTAGATTTACTAACGTTTCAGGCAATACATCGCAGCAAGGGAACTTGCTGCAATGCATAGCATAAAAGTGAGAGCAGAAATGTTCTGAATATACTAACATAAATGAAAAAAAAATGATGGACAGAATGCTGAACAATGTCAAACACTCAACCCCAGTCAGAGATCTGGACCTAAATCCACCGTTGTTTTACTCATTACGCCAAACCATTTGGACTCAGCCATATGCAAATGCACTTCCTATGGAAACATGATCCTAATTACAACTACCCAATGGTGACCACTAAAGTTGTCTGCCTGTTGCCGGATGGGCATAGGGCCTGGACAGAGACCTGGCCCTTCCGCCAACTCCCACTATTTATGGCTTAAGGACGCATACAGTTACTGTTGGTCACCCCAGCGGGCCAGGCACAGGACATGCCCTTCGTCCACCCCCCCTTCAAAACCTCTCTCTCTGTCGCTTTCTCACTTGCAAGAACTGTCTCTTTTACTCTCACACTCACTATTTCAATCATCTCTCCTTCATCACATTCACTCACTCCCACTCACATACAAAGGAAACAACATATATTTTCATCTTTTTAACCCATTAATGTTGGTTCTGAAAACAGCATTTTTAAGGTCTTTTAGTTTTTTGTGCTTTTACGTTTTAAGGGAAACTAAAAACAAATGCCACTTGAACAGTGAGAAAAGAACTTGTGTAAAGCAAATATTTTTACACATCTTCAGGTAGAGATGTACTATGTTGTGATCTTGGAGTACATGGTGCAATGGGTGTCAATTTTCTGAAAATGACCGAATCCAAAATGGCTGACTATTCTACCTTTATATTGTTTCAAGTGTTTTGTCAGTATTCAGTATCATTGCACAGCTATAGTGATGTCAAACATATCATGCAATATTAAATCACAGGTTAGATTATATTTTAATCTTTTTTAAATGTTTATCAAGTGTTAAGATTTTGTAGCATCAGGTATTGTGTCTTTCTTGCAAAGTTTATTATCATTATTTAAATAATTTACTGAATAATGCTTACATTTTAAAAAGTATCCTGTGTGTTATTTTGCTAGCTAATATTTTAGTAGTGTGTTTTTGGGTGGTTTTACATTTTTTTAATTTTTAAAGCCAAAAAAACACTGAAATTCACCAGTTCTAAACAACTAACCTAAGTATAACGTGCACTGCTACAAATTTCATATGTCATCATTGATGTGAAATGTGAGGTCATAAGCAGTGCATTATAGCTGTGCAAGTTATACCTAGGTCAGTTCTGTATAACCTTTGAATATCAGGGCCCCATTTATAAAGGTAACTTACATGTAGCAAAGTTACGAGTGCAGAGTCTCCACACTCACAGTAGAGCCTAGGCACTTGCAGCAAAGGCCTCTCACTCAAAGCAGAATCTTAGCATGGCGCACTGCAGACTGAGCGCTGTGCAGAGATTCACCCAGGGTGCAGAGAATCCTCTACGTGTGCTGAGATTCCATACTCATACCTTTACTACACATAAGTTACCTTTGTGAATCAGGCACTCAGTGTTTTTTGGCTTTAAAACAGTAGTGTTTTTCTCAGTAAAGTTCTAAGGTTTTTTTAATGTAAGTTAAAATCTTACTACTATATATATATAACTACACTTTAATCTTTGTTTAATCAGTGAATTTCCATATTTTTTTAAATGTAAGTGATATCTTTTTATGATACAACAGTGTCCAACCCCTGCCATGCAGGCTCGTTGGCCATGCACAACAGGGGTTGGCCACAGGGCCTGGCCTAACCCCTCCAGATGGACATCCCACTGCTGGGCATATCCTTCAGCCTGCACCCAACCATGCAGCTTGCCCAATGCCCTGCCACACATGGCCTTCACTATGTGTTTGGCCATAGGTGATCAGGCCCCATGAGCGGCCATTTGCTCACAGATACCCATCTTGCATTATTCCTTTTAAAAATCGTTTTTTCAGTCCTACAGGAGCACAGAGGTCAGCACTGTATCCTGTAGGAGACCTGTGGGAGCACATGGGTGCCACACTTGCTCTCGTTGGAGCCCCATGGGAAAGCTATGAGCCAAAGAAACCCCCACTATGGATAGGAGGGTCATGGTACGCTATCCAATTTATTTTTCAGGACTCAGGAATTGAATCCTAAGTTCTTTAATGGTAGCACCAATGTTTCTCCTCATATTGCGGCCAGCCAACCACTTGGCTTGGCCCCATGGAAATTCCGGTGGACCAGCCAATAAAAACACTTTATTTTCCCGTGGTACTAGATATCACTATTGTTTTCACCTGAATTTCTCAAAAATGGCTGAGCAGATTTACACCAAATTAAAAAAATTCTAGCTTTCTGGCGGATTTAGTGTAAATCTGTTCATCCCTTTTTTCTCTATTATTATCTAATTTTACTTATAAAAAACTAAATGGGGAAAAAGTGTTTTGGGACCTGCTTTTTCTCAGCCCCCACTTGATGGATCACCCCAACACTTTCCAGGAAGCAGCTGATATGATTAATTCTTTTTCTTGATAGTTTGGTGAAGATTCATGAAACTGCACCAAAGTTATAAGCTAAATAAAATGCACTGAATTAACTATAATGCACCCTCGTCATACACTGCTGACATGTTCTGTGACATCATTGATAAACTTAGTCATGACATATGAAATGACATCATTGATGAAAACTCTGTGTGTGGCGGGGGCATGAGTTATAGTAACTTCATTTAACTCTAACTAGTGAATTTCAGTGGAGTTTAGGGTTTAAAACATTATGTTTCACCTAACTGTAAAGTCACTTAAACGTTTGTCTTTTTCCAGTGAATTTCTCAGGTATTTTTAATATGACGTAATATATTATTAACTAAGAGTCTCTTTAACCTTTGATTTTTGTCAATTAAATAAATTACATGTATATCTGTATATATATATATATACATACATATATATATATACATATATATATATATATATATATATACATACACTGAAAAAAACAAAGGTTACAGGGCTGTCTAAGTTAGGAAATAGGAATAAAAAAACCTTAGATAATCACTGAAAAAAAACAAAGGTTACAGAGATGTTATAGTTAGGCTGACATTTCACTCGTACAAAACCAGAGAAATTCAGCAGCTATAGTTAGCTGAGCTAACTATATCTCGTGCCCCGGCAATGCACTGCTTATGACCTCACATATTACATCACTCATGATATGGGATGTCGAGGACGACGTTCATGTTCTATCATCTTAAAACCTATCGTAGAAAACATCTACAACTGATCAAGCAGAAGGAAGCTGGGGGCCCATCTACATCAGTGGAAGCCGCAAAAATTCCCTGCCAAATTGTCCCTTAAAAGGTGCAGACTACTACAACAAATATGGCTCCAGAGTTTTCAAGAATGGCCACGTATTGCATGGACTGTTCTATTGTTCTAACAGCTGATGAGCAGTGTGTTACAGCTATCAGCAAAGCTGGCAAAAATCATACACAGTACATTTTTTTGCACATTTTATAAGAAGAGATCATAGTGAGCAGCAAAAAGGCAACGCAAAGCTGAACGACTCTTGACTTCAATAGCAGCACAACAACATCGAAGCAGTGTGTCCATTCATAAACCCAATCTCAGCTTCAAGATATGGCTCCACAGTTTTCCTCAATGGCATCATACTGCATGGATTGTGGAGTTGCAGTGAGTGCTGGAGAGCAGTCCATAACGGAACTTTGCAATGATGCAAAGAATAATAAATGTTAATTTTATTTTTGGCCCGTCATAGTTTTTTTACATTAGCAAGAATTTTATTATCCTACAAAATGGGTATCTAATATCTAAGGGGCTGATTACGATGGTGTGCGGTAGCACATCCACGGTAGAGGCGGTGGCGGAAAATGCCCTTTTCCGCACTCCATCGGCGGTCCTTACATCTGCCGTATTACGATGGGCAAAGTTAGCCCATTTCCCGTCCGCTGCGGTGTTCTGGGAACCGCCAGAAATCCCCCTCCGCAGCGGTGGTGGACGGAGCCAAAAGGGAGGGACCGTCGTGCGGAATGCGGTTACGACCGCCGGTTGTATTACGATGCCACAAACAGCCCACCACACCGCTGCGGAGATTCCGGCCAATCGAGGATGGCGGTGGCAATACTGTGGATAGCTCCATGTGTTCCTGGCCAATGGGGAAATGGCGGTCTTTGGCCTTTCCACAGCAAATCCAACCGCCGCGGACGGATTTTCAGCTTTTCCGCCTCTGAATCCTGGAATCCGACCACTGCGGTAGGGAGTTTCTGGCGGTGCATCCTAATCTGGCCGGTGGTTTTGCCGCGTTACCTGCGGGCGGCAATTTCCTGCTAGCACGGCGGTTGAAATGCTTTTCCGCCCACCATCGTAATCAGCCTCATAGTGTTGTTCATTTTATTATCTTCTAATTAATTGTAACACTACTTACATATAGCTTGCTGTATATACAAGTCACACTGCCCCTCTACAAATAAATTCACAGGTAGGTTTTGCCAGTTATCATGATTTACTTTTTCACTTTTTAAATAAAAGTGAACAGTCTGGGGCCGATTCCGATCTCGGTCGGAGGCGCACCCAATACCATTCGGTCGGGAAAAAGCCATGCGAAAGCCAGTTTCCCGACCGATCCGTACTAGCACACCGAACGAGCAAGTACGATGCGCACAACAGCAAAAATTCCGGCCGAGCCGTACTCACCCAAACCAGGTCCTGTTCTCCGACCGAGGCGAATCCGGAAACGCCGAATCGAGTCGCACGGAAGGGAAAATGCAGCCCCGTCCGGCCGGACAGAGTCACGATGCGCTTCCGTACGCGCCGAACCCGTCGCTCACGCACGGCACGTCAAAGCATCCGGAGAGGCGCACATAAGCTCCGAATCGCGCCACAACACGATCCACGGCTACGAGGCGAACACAGCACAGACGAGGACGACGCGCAGCGACGAGGACGAAGCGAAGCGACGAGGACGAAGCCAAGCGACGAGGACGACGCGAAGCAGCGAGAAGGACGAACGACACGAACCAACCATGAATCCCTTCGTCCCGATCATACCAATATTCTACATCTACTACCGGAACAGGCACGGACGCGTACGGCGCAGAAGGTAAGTCAGACACCAACCACAAAACACATACAACACGTACACGACACATCACACACATACACTGGGAATCTGAATATACTTGCAACAGCAGCACCATAGGGGCGGGATGCCCATCACCAATGCCACATATGCACACAGGGGCCTGAATGCGCGCCACCACCCCAACCCAGGGGGCTGGATGCCCACCACTACTACCACCCTCACCCAGGGGGGCTGGATGCCTACCACTACTACCACCCTCACCCAGGGGTGGCAGGATGCCTACCACTACTACCACCCTTAGCCAGGGTGGCAGGATGCCTACCACTACTACCACCCTTAGCCAGGGGGCAGGATGCCCACCACTACTACCACCCTTAGCCAGGGGGGCTGGATGCCTACCACTACTACCACCCTTAGCCAGGGGGCAGGATGCCCACCACTACTACCACCCTCACCCAGGGGGCTGGATGCCTACCACTACTACCACCCTCACCCAGGGGTGGCAGGATGCCTACCACTACTACCACCCTTAGCCAGGGGGCAGGATGCCTACCACTACTACCACCCTTAGCCAGGGGGCAGGATGCCCACCACTACTACCACCCTTAGCCAGGGGGAGCTGGATGCCTACCACTACTACCACCCTTAGCCAGGGGGGCTGGATGCCTACCACTACTACCACCCCACTCATAGGATGGACAATGCATGACACAACAAGCACACCACAACCTAGGGAATGCAAGATTAAGACATCCCCCCACCACCATGACAAGCGTGTGTAGGCTGTGTCAAATGCCTACAACACCGAACATGACTTTCAACATACAATGTGACCCCCTAGCACATGT
>CAWUFW010021518.1:0-118731 GCA_963921515.1 Calotriton arnoldi
GTCGATTCCGATCTCGGCCGGTAGGGCACCTAACAGTATTCGTCCGGAAAAAATACCAGCCGAATGCGTGTTTCCCGACCGATTCGTACACTTGTCCGGACGAACAAGTACGATGCGTATAACAACTCAGTTTCCGAGCGAGCCGTACTCACCCAATCCAGCTCCTGTTCCCCGCCCGAGCCGGATCCGTGAACACCGAATCGAGCCGCACGGAAGCAAATACACAGCACCTTCCGGCCGGACTAGTACGATGCGCAATCTGTACGCGCCGAACCCGGCGCTACGTCCGGCACGTTTGAGCATCCGGGCGAGCCGTACATAAGCTCCGTTTCGCGCCACAAGACGATCCACGGCTACGAGACGAACAAGCCTGCTACGAGTACGACTCGAAGACACGAGAAACCCGAACGAGACGATCCAAGCATGAATCCCATTGCGCAGGTCCTACCTATACTCTACATCTATTACCGGCACGGACGCGTACGGCGCAGACGGTAAGTCAAACACCAACAATACAAACAAACGACACGTACCCGAAATATGTCACACACACATAGGGATGCACAAATAACGTACACTAGCAACAGCAGAACCATAGGGGTGGGATGGCCAACACCAATGCCATACACACCCATAGGGGGATGGATGCCTACCACCAACACCACCCTACCACCACCCCTACTCAGGGGGGCCTGGATGCCTGCCACTACTACCATCCCCACCCTTAGGGGTATGGATGCCTACCACTACCACCATCACTACTCAGGGGGGCATGGATGCCTACCACTACCAACACCCCTACTCAGGGGGGCCTGGATGCCTACCACCACTACCATCCACACTCATGGGGGAATGGATGCCCACCACTACCACCACCCCTACTCAGGGGGGCCTGGATGCCTGTCACTACTACCATCCCCACTCATAGGGGGCTGGACGCCTACCACTACTACCATCCCCACTCATGGGGGGATGGATGCCTACCACTACCATCACCCCTACTCAGGGGGGCCTGGATGCCTACCACTACCACCACCCCTACTCAGGGGGGCCTGGATGCCTACCACTACTACCATCCACACTCATGGGGCGATGGATGCCCACCACTACCACCACCCCTACTCAGGAGGGCCTGGATGCCTGTCACTACTACCATCCCCACTCATAAGGGGCTGGATGCCTACCACTACTACCATCTCCACTCATGGGGGGATGGATGCCTACCACTACCACCACCCCTACTCAGGGGGGCCTGGATGCCTGTCACTACTACCATCCCCACTTATAGGGGGATGGATGCCTACCACTACTAAGATCCCCACTCATGGGGGGATGGATGCCTACCACTACCACCACCCCTACTCGGGGGCCTGGATGCCTACCACTACCACCACCCCTGCTCAGGGGGGCCTGGATGCCTGCCACTACTACCATCCCCACCCTTAGGGGTATGGATGCCTACCACTACCACCATCACTACTCAGGGGGGGCTGGATGACTACCACTACTACCATCCACACTCATGGGGGGATGAATGCCCACCACTACCACCACCCCTACTCAGGGGGGCCGGGATGCCTGTCACTACTACCATCCCCACTCATAGGGGGCTGGATGCCTACCACTACTACCATCCCCACTCATGGGGGGTGGATGCCTACCACTACCACCACCCCTACTCAGGGGGCCTGGATGCCTGTCACTACTACCATCCCCACTCATAGGGGATGGATGCCTACCACTACTACCATCCCCACTCATGGGGGATGGATGCCTACCACTACCACCACCCCTACTCAGGGGGCCTGGATGCCTACCACTACCACCAACCCTACTCAAGGGGGCCTGGATGCCTGCCACTACTACCATCCCCACCCTTAGGGGTATGGATGCCCACCACTACCACCATCACTACTCAGGGGGGGGCTGGATGCCTACCACTACTACCATCCATACTCATGGGGGGATCGATGCCCACCACTACCACCACCCCTACTCAGGGGGGCCTGGATGCCTGTCACTACTACCATCCCCACTCTTAGGGGGCTGGATGCCTACCACTACTACCATCCCCACTCATGGGGGGATGGATGCTTACCACTACCACCACCCCTACGCAGGGGGGCCTGGATGCCTGTCACTACTACCATCCCCACACATAGGGGGATGGATGCCTACCACTACTACCATCCCCACTCATGGGGGATGGATGCCTACCACTACCACCACCCCTACTCAGGGGGCCTGGATGCCTACCACTACCACCACCCCTACTCAGGGGGCCTGGATGCCTGCCACTACTACCATCCCCACCCTTAGGGGTATGGATGCCTACCACTACCACCATCACTACTCAGGGGGGACTGGATGCCTACCACTACTACCATCCACACTCATGGGGGGATGGATGCCCTCCACTACCACCACCCCTACTCAGGAGGGCCTGGATGCCTGTCACTACTACCATCCACACTCATGGGGGGATGGATGCCTACCACTACTACCATCCCCACTCATGGGGGGATGGATGCCTACCACTACCACCACCCCTACTCAGGGGGCCTGGATGCCTGTCACTACTACCATCCCCACTCATAGGGGGATGGATGCCTACCACTACTACCATCCCCACTCATGGGGGATGGATGCCTACCACTACCACCACCCCTACTCAGGGGGCCTGGATGCCTACCACTACCACCACCCCTACTCAGGGGGGCCTGGATGCCTGCCACTACTACCATCCCCACCCTTAGGGGTATGGATGCCTACCACTACCACCATCTCTACTCAGGTGGGGCTGGATGCCTGTCACTACTACCAACCCCACCCTTAGGGGGCTGGATGCCTGTCACTACTACCATCCCCACTCATGGGGGGATGGATGCCTACCACTACCACCACCCCCACTCAGGGGGGGCTAGATGCCTGCCACCACCACCACCCCTACTCAGGGGGGCCTGGATGCCTGTCACTACTACCATCCCCACTCATGGGGGGATGGATGCCTACCACTAACACCACTCCTACTCATAGGACGGGTAATGCATGACACAACTAGCATACTCCCACATAAGGAATGACAGAAGATTACATCCCCCCAACACCATGACAAGTGTGTGTAGTCTGTGTCAAATGCCTACAACACTGAACAAGACATTGAACATACAATGTGACCCCCTAGCACATGTGTCACACAGAAATGTGTGTGGCCTCCACAATGCAAGCCGACCATGGCCACTGTGGCAATGGGCTCGAACACCCCATCACCACAGTGACCTAAAGGTAAGTGTGCTATCCATAGCTGATGCACATTTTGAACAGTGTGGCAATGTGGCCTAAAGCCCCATCACCACAGTGACCAAAAGGTAAGTGTGCTATCCACAGCTGATGCACATTTTGAACAGTGTGGCAATGGGGCCGAAAGTCCCATTACCACAGTGACCAAAAGGGAAGTGTGCTATCCATAGCTGATGCACATTTTGAACAGTGTGGCAATGGGGCCTAAAGCCCCATCACCACAGTGACCAAAAGTGAAGTGTGGTGTCCATAGCTGATGCACATTTTGAACAGTGTGGCAATGGGGCCTAAAGCCCCATCACCACAGTGACCAAAAGGGAAGTGTGGACTCCATAGCTGATGCACATTTTGAACAGTGTGGCAATGGGGCCTAAAGCCCCATCACCACAGTGACCAAAAGGGAAGTGTAGTCATGGTAAAAGCTGCCAAAGCCAAACTGCATGGATGAATCCTGGTCACACAACAACAAACACATCAGTGACATAGTAGTGCTTGTGTCCCATAGCAACATAGATTGGTCGAGGGAAACAGTGCAGTGTCACTGAAACATCGTTTTGGCCATGTGCATACAAACATCACCCATGGGGGCCCACATTGTCAACATTCACAAATAACACAATGACAGAAGTGACCATCATAATGCTGACCCACATATCTGCACCAATGGACACACAAATGTAGATATCCTGTGGAGACTGTAGATGTCAGGTGAACAAATACCATACCATGGCAGCAATGGGACATACAAACCATGATTATTGTGCTGACTGATGACCTAGGAGTCCCAGGGACAGCAGGGGAAAGCCACCAAACAACATACAGCCAATGGCACACTCAAGATATGCCAATGCAGTGGTGCAAAGGCACAAACACAAACAGGCAGACTCACACTGCATATCAAACACAACAGGTGATGGGGGTGTGCCAGTGTCCCCAGGCAACCACACAACACATGAGGAGGCCTGAATTCCAACCACACAGATGTGTATTCAGTGCCATACAAAAGTTACTCATGGATCGGATACCCCTATGTGGGCAATCAGGCATTGTTAGATGAGAGGGAGCACAAATTACACATGTCACACAAGCTTGTAGGAACAGCAACTAACACAGCAAAAGACAGACCCACCACAGCACTACCCCCAGGGACCCCACATTGTGCTGACACTAGCCTGCATGATAATCCCACTGTGATGACAAAGTTAGATGTCGTTCACACTGTGAACCACAGCCATGTGTCCTGAGCAACTAACTACCATCACACCTACACAAGCTCCAATCAATCAGAACGGCCTGCCAGCCAAGGCCAATATGGAGGTAGGGGTCTAGCCGTGCAACAACTCACTTTTGCACACACTCAACACCACACACCCTGATCTCCACCAATGTGCAGCAGTGAAGCTCACATGGACTGGTGACATTGGACATACACCCATGACAGTACCAGGGGTGGTGGTGGGAACTAAGGTGCAGAAACCCATCACACATGGCCAGTCAACAAGACTCGTCAATGACTGACACACAGCACAGTATGCCGTACATGGGCATGATGTGAAATCCACCACAATCAATGGGATCCTGGCCATAGTCACACACCAACGAAGAAGCCAAGGTGACACACGAAGAACACACGTACACAACTTCCAACATTGCAGCTCTGACCCTGAGGAGTGGCAGCAGTCACACACACGCAGGGCCTGATTCACAGAACTAACTTACGTGAAATACGTAAAGTTAGTGATTTTCGGTATTCACAGAATACACTTAGTACTACTAACTTTATGTCCGCTCCCGGGCCGGAGATTCCGGCCCTGTGGCGGATTTCCGCCTCTTGGCCGGAATCTCCGCCTCTGGGCCGGAATCTCCGCCTCCGGGCCGGAATACCCTCATTTAGGCCGTTTGAGCATTGCAACGGCCTAAATGAGGGTATTCGGTCCGGAGGCGGAGATTCCGGCCCAGAGGCGGAGATTCCGGCCAAGAGGCGGAAATTCCGCCACACGGCCGGAATCTCCGGCCCGGGAGCGGACATAAAGTTAGTAGTACTAAGTGTATTCTGTGAATACCGAAAATCACTAACTTTACGTATTTCACGTAAGTTAGTTCTGTGAATCAGGCCCAACGTGTCACAATCACTGAAAGCTACCACAAACTGTAAATCACATGACTCGTGTAAACAACAAGTGCCAAGGGGAATCCTGAATGTGTCCCATCTGCGATTGCCCACATCCCCAGCCCTGACAACAAAGACAACCTGGTATGACAACCTCATGAACATTAGTTTGCCATGCACCCACATCACGGAGAAACCAGGTTCAAGATGCTGGATGAACACAGAACAACTCAGCAAGCATCACAAACAGGAACATCACTAGGGACACAGCCTGTGTAGGAAAAGAGAAGGGAACACGCACAGACATGCTTACACAACACACAACACAGGCCCACGCAATGTCACCAGATTACACACTGCCATGAGGGCACTCCACTCCTGTGGAAGGTCCGCTGTGCCAAACCTTGTCTGTGCACGACCCAAACATGTCAGCAGAACACTCCGTCAGTGAGTCAACAACCACAACACACAGAAGGCTCTGCTCACATCAGCCTGGGTACGGGAGTGTCACGTCAGTCATCTGCACACACACAAAATACGTGTCAAGCAAGTTGCACTGTATACGCAGATGAGTCCTTCGACATTGATGTGCAAAACTGCATGTCCAGTGGAGCTGGGCACACAGTCAGGGAAATCGGAACATTGAACAGTGGTAAGCCCACCAGATGTGCATCAGTGTAAGACAAAGATGTTCATTTACAAATGCAAAATGGACATCCCTGTGTCAAATGCTGAACATTACACCCTCAGACTGTAGCAAAGGATACCATAGATCCAGACTACAACAGGACACATATCCCATGGACCACATGGAGTCCATCACTGCAACACTTCATTTTCCTGATGTGAACACTATTACAACTGCAAATGCAGGATGCTACTCATCCACATCATGTACATCAAAAGAAAACCCACAAGTAAACAAAAAGAGGCTTTATTCAGCAAATGTCAGGGTAAACACGGAAGTCCAAAAGAAACTAAGGCCAATGGCCAGTCCAAAATCACAGTCCCAACAGGGTGAGAAGTGACAACTGGTCACACATTGCTTGCCTGCACTGGTACGGTTAGGGGACATCCCCCTTGGAGGGGCATACAAGGGGCAGGCCAGGCACCGCAGGGACAGGATCAGGGGATGGCAGAGTGAGGCAGTGAAGAGGTGGTGGGTGCAGGAGTGTCACCGGCAACTGCAGTGGAGGTGTCTGACTCAGGGGGGCCGGCACCACTGTGGTACACAAGTCAGTTGGTGTGGGTGCTGCAACCACTGCAGTGGGCTGGACTGATGTAGTGGACTGGGTACCCACTGCAGTGCCCGAGTCAGACGTGGTGGTTGTGGACTCCACTGCAGTGCATGACTCCAAGGGAGTGGAAGGGTGGGCAGATGAGGTGGGCAGGACAGAGGGGGGACCCGGTCTCCACAACAGTGCCACTAACAGGCAGAGCGTCTGGGTTGGGGTGGAAGAGCAAGTGGCAGGGGGGGAGGGCCTAAGCAGTCTGGGGATGCGGTATCAGTGTGTGGGGGAACCTGGGGCAGGGTGTGGCGGGGGAACCTGTGCAGTGGTGGCCTGGGGGATGGAGGAGAGAGACTGGGCGGTGGAGCTGCGTGGTGGTGGTGGTGGGGTCTTGCTCTTCCTGGTCCGGGGGGACTTCCTAATGGGTTCCTGTGTCTGCCTGCGCCTGGGGGAGGGTGTCCAGGGGCGAGGGGCACTCCCCTCTGTGTGGGTGGACTTCCTCTTCCCCCAGTATGCTGGATCAGCAGGATTGGAGGGGAAGAGGCTAAGGTCACACAGGAAGATCTGCTGTGTAGGTGGGGTAGCAGGCGAGGCAAGGGAAGGGGTCTTGGAGGGAGAGGATTTGGAGGACTGCGGAGTGAATGTGGATGCCTGTGTGTGTGTGTGTTCCCCATCCCCTGTGTCTGTGGTATCAGTCCCCTGAGGATGCTTGTGTGCACGTCTTGCCTTTCTCTTGGGTGTGTCTGTGCTGCTCGTGTCTGTGTGCTTGGGTGACTGTGCAGGTGTGCATGTTCTTTGGACAGGTAGGGGGGCAGGAAGTGTGGATGGGGCAGAGGTGGGAGGGGTGAGGGACTGTTGGAGGAGGGACACTGCTGCCATCAGGGAGGAGTCCATGGACTTATTGCTCCTCTGTAGGGCAGACATACCCATTGAGATGCCCTCCATGAACGACACCAGCTGTATCAACAGAGTGGTGTGTGCATGGAGGACACTCAGCATTGCTGTCTGCCCTACATGGAGCTGCCGAAGGAGGTACACAGACTCCTCACTCAGGGCAGCAGGGGACACAGGGGCAGGGGGTGCTGTGCCTGGCACGAAGGAGACACGCTCCCAAGCACGGGAGCCTCCACGGACCTCAGGAATGGGAGCCAATGGGAGGGCGGTGGTGGTGGTGGTGGTGGTGGTGGGGCCAGACAGACTAGCTGGCCTTTGGTGGCTGCTGAGACCCGCCTCCACAAGGGAGTCATCCTCCGAGCTGCTGTGGTCCTCAGCTGAGGTGGATGGTGCTGAGGACTCCTCGGTGTGGCTCCCCTCGCCCTCCGTGCCACTGGGTCCCTCTGACCACTCGTCCGATGCTGACCCAGTCTGGCTCCGCTCCTCCTGCTGGTCCGTGGAGCTGTCCCCTCCTGTGGCCGTGGATGTATCTGCAAACAATTAGGGAAACAGACAAACATCAGTCACCTGCACTGACTGCACACACCACAGTAAGTACAGCACATTACAGAGCAAGCCCTGGCATCCTTAGTTGAACATTGCCTAAAGTCCTCACACAGATTCGGGGAAGCCAATTGTCAGTCTGATGGTCAACTTTGGGACTCACACCCCTCCTGCCCTTGCACGCATCTGTCTGGTGCCTGTCTGATGGTAAGACCCCAGTGTGGACACATGCACCACCTACACAGTTGTTGGACATTGCAGGGAACACAGTGAAGTATGTGAACATGCACACATCACATCTCTTGCCACTGAGTCAGTGCAGGTGTCCGGATAACGGGATGGCCAGAGTCTAAATAGAAATGCATGTGATGCATACCAGCACCAGACACCATGATGCACCCATGTCCGGATAGTCAATGCCACAATGGGGTGCATGTTGCACATGTCACTCCCCTGCAGGATCAGTCCCAGGAAGTTTAATGCCATGACACAGGAATGCGTGCAAAGTCATACATTACTGTCTCAAGTCACATGGCCATGGCAGCCAGCCAACAACAGTCTGCACTGTGTCACAATCCGAGGGCATGGGGAATGCAAGTTATGTGACTGACAAGTGCACATGTCCATCCCCCAAAAACCACATCATCTGTACTACTATTTGTCCACGTCATACCAACTGGACATATGGGGGACATGAAACACAACTCTCTGAACATGAGCACCTCACAGTGTGCTGTGAATGAAAATACAGCTGCCTGAAAGTCACAGTCGCAAACACCTGTGTGCACATTCAAGTGATCAGACACCTATAAGTCACAGAAGTAT
This sequence comes from Calotriton arnoldi, assembly GCA_963921515.1. Classification (NCBI taxonomy): domain Eukaryota; kingdom Metazoa; phylum Chordata; class Amphibia; order Caudata; family Salamandridae; genus Calotriton; species Calotriton arnoldi. The sequence continues at coordinate 8,902 of CAWUFW010021518.1, forward strand.
CGTCTATCATGGTCACATCTCAGATGGCATGCTGAGCCCTAACCGATAAACATACCAGTAGTCCTGACAACGAAGACACAGCACAATGAGACAGAGGCAGACACCTGAGGGTACATTTCACTGATCACAACATGCCAGATGATACACGGGAGTGGGAGTACAAAGTGTATTCTACGCCCTGGAGTAGGCATGACTGTCCAGCTCCACCTGTAAGAGGGATGAGTCCTGGACAGTAGGCAGGTGGCTAAGCATGTGTGACACACTGGATACACATACTCCTGAGGCCCAAACATTGTTCCCACCAGCAGCATGGGTGTGTGCCAAATTCCCCAGGGACATGTGGTGAGTCAGAGCAGCAAGCGGACCACATATCAAAGTTACACCCAGATTACATGTCAGAACTTAGGCATTGTGTAAGCAATTGACCCACCCATGAATCGCACAACATAGTCACGGGAACAAATGCTGTCCCCCACCTTGAGCAAAGCTAAATGCAATGACACAGTCCCCAAATGACACAATTTCCTGACTATAAGGGCCACACATATGCGTATCAGAGGAGAAGTGGGCATGTCACAAATGAGGGACATGGGCCCTGGACCACATGACTGATGTACTGTGGAAGTTTAACCAGGCCAGAGGATGGCACATAGCATGTCAGACAAAGTGCACAGTGCAGTCATGGACTCACCCCCTCCTTGCTGCTGTCTGGCCTTCAGCTGCCCATCCAGGTCAGGGAAGACCACCGCCAGGATCCGGAGCATGTGGGGGGTCAGGGTCCGGTGTCCGCCCCTCCTGCGAGGAGGCGACAGCTTCACCTGGACCCTTGCGATCCTCCGGGTCCAGCCACGAAGGTCCTGCCACCTCTTCTGGCAGTTGCGGATCCTGCGCCTGTAGACCCCCACGGATCTTACTTCCCGGGCGATGGTCAGCCAGATTTCCTGCTTCTGGTGGGCATCAACCTGTGAGGATGACAAAGTGAAAAGGCCATTACTACACATGCAACATATACGTGCATCACACAGTTGGATATACATGTCTCAATCACAGGGGCATATGATGTACACAGGCAGTGCAACAATGGCTATGAACAGTTTGCCAGCAGTCACTACATGGTATCATTGCATGGGAAGTAAACCTAGTTGGAATGCACTGTTTCTGCACTGTACCAGTTCAGTGCATGTAACTACACACTTTGGGGTGTGACAACTACTCAGTGAGCATGCTAGCCAGTGGTGTGCACACTGAAAGTCCTGCTAGTCAGACAACATGCACAATTAGTAAGACAGTGGACAGCACACTCACCTGCTCCCCTGGTTTCCCATACAGCTTGCTGTACTGTGGAAGGAGGCTGTCCAGCAGGGCCTGGTTCTCCTCAAGGCTGAAGGCTGGGGCTCTCTCCACAGTATGTGCCATTGCAGGAGCCAGAGGATGCATAAACAGCAGCAGTGTTGGTGGCAGATGTCGTCCTGGAGCATGTAGTGCAGGCAAGTGAGCTCTCAGGGGAACAGCCAGCATTATATGTGTGCTGCAGAGGCAGATACTGTCCCATGTGTCCAAAGTGATAGGTCCAAGTCGTTTGCATCTTCTGAATCTGACCAATCCATGGAATAGCAGCACTAATACACGCCCACAGCATCCTTCAAATCTTCAACTTCATGACACCCATGATTTTGCAACATTGTTGTGGCTGGCCAACTGAATTCACTGCATCAGACTCATTGGAGCTTCGAAAACGCGTCCGTTGCCATGCCAGGCCCCAGCCAATGTGTGCGCACCGTTCGGTCCATTGCTGTACAACGCGTATTTCGGGATACAACGCGTACCTGCTCACATCATATGCAATGGGCCGGCCGGGCACACCGATCGGTCCATTGCTGTACAACGCGTATTTCGGGATACAACGTGTACCCGCTCACAACACATGCAATGGGCCTGCCGGGCACACCGATCGGTCCATTGCTGTACAACGCGTATTTCGGGATACATCATATGCAATGGGCCGGCCGTGCACACCGATCGGTCCATTGCTGTACAACGCGTATTTCGGGATACATCATATGCAATGGGCCGGCCGTGCACACCGATCGGTCCAATGCTGTACAACGCGTATTTCGGGATACAACGTGTACCCGCACACATCATATGCAATGGGCCGGCCGGGCACACCGATCGGTCCATTGCTGTACAACACATACCTGTACAGGTCAGTCGCATATGTCACCATGTTTGTCACTGGTGAATGTATGCCAGCCACATATACCTGCCAGAGACCCAGGGTCACACCTACAACACCACACCCATCCACACTGTTTCCTGAGGCATGTAAGGCTGCATTTCCTTCTCTGTGTATGGGGGTTAACATGTGGTTTCTGTGGTGGCACTTGTGGGCAGCCACACCCAGGCTGTGCATGTGTTCATGGGGACAGGGTCCTTGGTGTGTTGTGCACATGACCACTGTGATGTGCAACAGTTCATTTTGGAGCATGTGGCATGGTCACATTTCCAGGTTGTGTATGTGTATGACATGTCACATACCCCCAGAGTCCCATGTGGGAAGGCATGTACGTCACAGGATGACCCATTGCCACAATAGTGATGTCCCTCCACAGTCTGTGTGCATGTTGTGTTTCCGATGTCACTGATTCCATGTGCACGATGGGAGACAGTCTCCACATCAACGTTGTTTGTGCATGGACTTTGATTTTGTGCGTCACTGGCGTCCATGTCTGTCCTGCGGATGCTTCTGTCAATGACAAGATCCCTTTGGGCTCCTTCTTAAAACATACCAATTCATCCACATAGCACATATACCATATTCAATTCATCAACAATCACAAGAAACCAAAACCATAATATAAAATAGTATTATATCTTATTATATATATAATCCCCTCAGGATTCAAAATATATGCAATTTAAAAGTCAAATTCATATAAAAACATTGATTTTATCACAGATAATCACATACAAATACTTATAAAAACCACAATCTAAAAAACTGTAACACTTATTGGAGATATGAAAAAATGGGAGAAAGTGGTCAGATTGGCACATCCAATGTTAATAATAAACCATGCTCAATCAGCACTCAATCATATAATTTCTTTTTTCTTTTTAATTGACCATCGGAGTGCTAGTATGTCCAACCAATGTGGGGTAGCAACCAATATGAAGTAGCGACGCGTTTCGGTGGTCTATTCAGATTCACCACCTTCTTCAGGCTTAATATATCAAATCAATATCTTTGTCCTGCGGATGCGACAGGGGCCACTACCTGTGGGAGTCATGTTTGTTTTTCTGACGTGTACATGATACGCCATGTCATGCCAGTGTCCATGTGGCAAGACAGGGTCACTGGGAATCTACCTGTCAATGATCTGTGATGCCTGTGGCGCATCTGTCCAGACATGTCACTGTAGTGTGTGTGTGGAACGTGACAGCAGTAAATGGGTACTGTGACACAGCCTAATGGTTTCCCATAGCACAACCTGGTACCTGTTGTGCACACATATTGTACTGAGAAGTTAGATGATGGCCATGTAGGTGCGAGTTATGTCCGACAGAACGGCACACACATCAAGTACTTGTGTCACGTAATGATGTATCATGTGAAATTGAGTATGGTGAATGGCACATATGTGGGGTGACTGACAATCTTTCTTCCTTCAACCTATGCACTGCAGGGCTCCAGCTGTCCATAGACCATTCCCTGACCTGGCAACGATGGTGGAACGTGACAGCATCCGACGGTACCGCTTCACCAGGCAGCTGATTGAGGATTTGGCAGTGCGCTTGGCACCACATATGCAACCTGGCCGGACGTACCCTACGGCGCTGACCCCCAAGGTGAAGGTAATGGCAGCCCTACACTTCTTTGCCACCGGTACCTTTCAACACACTGTTGCGACTGCCGGTGGGATGTCACAGACTATGTTCAGCCGTGTGCTACGCGATGTTTTGGAGGCAATGTTGAGATGCCTGAACCAGTGCATCTATTTCACAACACGTCAACAACTCACTGACATCAAGAGTGACTTCTATGCCCTGGGGAGGATGCCACATGTCATTGGCTCCATTGATGGGACACATGTGGCTTTGATACCACCACAGGCACATGAGCAGGCATACCGGAACCGTAAACATTACCATTCGATCAATGCTCTGGTGGTATGTTTAGCAGATATGAGCATCACACATGTGTGTGCACGTTTCCCTGGTTCAGCACACGATGCCTACGTGATGAGGAGTAGTCGCATCCCGAGGATGATGGCACAGATGCAGAACCAGCCTGCCTGGCTTGTCGGTGTGTAATGACTTTGTACCATTGTGTGTGTTCTGATCTGTAGTATTCCACCCACTTTTCCAAATCAGCTAATGTGCACTTGTCTGTCCGTAGGTGACTCCGGATACCCCAACATGCCGTGGTTGCTGACACCCCTCAGGAACCCTGTGACACCAGCCCAGATGCGCTACAATGAGGCACATGGTCGGACCAGGAGAGTGATAGAGCGGACCTTTGGTCTCCTGAAGAGCCGCTTCCGCTGCCCGGACAAGACAGGAGGGGCCCTCCCATATGCCCCAGCAAAGGTGTGCAAGATTGTCATCGTCTGCTGCATGAGGAGTTGCCTCTCATCCTGGATGACGATGACCAACGTCCGCCACCTGTGGAGGATCCTGGCCTGGACCACGATGCCAGTGTTGATGATGATGATGATGATGGTGATGTCCGCACACAGCTCATCACCAACTTCTTCAGCTGAATGTGAGTATCCAGGGAGATGTAATGTGAATGACGTGAGTTTGCATGATATGTGTGGGTGGTGCTCTGGTGCTGTTTGAGTGTGGCCATGTGCTACTTGACTGGATGCGTGCAGCAATGTGTCCTTCCAGGTAGTCTGAACTCCCCAACAGTTTTGATATGCTAACTTGGTTTTGTGTAGTTGTCTTGTGACATGTATTGGGCATGAGTATTGCAGTACTGTCCTGTTCTACAGTGATTTTAACTGTGTGTCATGTCTGTCCTTCACAGGGTGCTTACTGAGTACTTTGGTCAACTTGGATCCCCCGAGACCATGATTCAGCTTTCAGGGTGGCAGCAGTAGTTGGCCTACAAGTGATGTGCCACACACCCCTGGACTTCATATCTTCTGCACTTGTTGACTGTGTGGCCACTGCCACGTGGGTAAACCTTGCATTTGTAGTGGAAACAACATGTTGCAAATGTGTAATAAACCTGTGCTTCACTTTGGGATGTGCGTTGTCTGTGGTCACACATCTGACTGACATTTGCTTACTGCACCTGTGGGCTAGTTGACACAGACTCTGAATAGGTGTGGTGTCTGTGCATTCCACTGTATTTCCTGGCAACATCACTGTGGGCGATGAGTCCGATGGCCCTGGTGTCTGTGTTGTGTAGCCCTAGTGGTGTGTCTCCCTCATATGTGTCACGTCACCATGACACACACGACGGTGTTGTACTTGCTGTAGCAGTTAGCATACACAGTGTAATTTAGCAGAACATCATCACCATAACAGTATCCACATTTGAATAACAACAGTGGCAAGTATGGTGTACTAGTGATTTTATTTACAGAAATGTGTGTGTGTATAGTGCACAGGTTGGTGGGTGCTGTACATTGGGATTGTGATCCAAAGTTCCCAGATGAGTTGGAAGTCTTGGTAGCAGAAATGTCCTGAGTGAAGTCCACAGTCATATGATACATTAGTCCAACTTGAACTCCCCATGTCATGTGGGAAAGTAGTGTTGCATTCGACAGGGTGAAACGTTTGCACACAAAGGAGAATTTCCGGAACAGGTGTTGGCTTCCTGGGGGATGTACGTGGCCATCAACCTCTCAGTTTTCCTTCCTCGGACGACCCCTCTTCTTTGGGGGGGACCCTCACGTGCAGGCTGCGGCGGTGCAGGGGACTCTCCGCCAGAGTCCTCCTCCCTCCCTGTGGCGGTGTCAGTTGTTGCAGCACCAGATGTTGTGGGCACACAGGGAGGTGTGGCCATGTTGGTGCTAATCTGGCGGAGGCATGTCAATATGTCCCTATGCACCGCTGTGAGTTCTTGCAATGTGTCCCACTTGGACTCCATGCCCGACATGTGTGTCTCCACACGGGCCATGTGTGTCTCCACATGGGCCATGTGGGAGTCCAAGCGGGCATGATGGGCAGCCTGCTGCTGTTGTATGTCCTTGAGGATCCCCACGACCTGTCTGACCTCTCCGGTGCTATCCTGGTAGGCATCAGTGATGCGTGCTAGTTGTGGGTCATCATGCAGTCCAGACCCCTCTGCAAGCAGCGACCTATGTCTACCACCCCTCCCACCACCCCTGGCGACACGTGCAGGACCTGCGGTGGCACGCACAGGTGACCCGAGGCCCACTTGGGGGTTGTTAGTGGTGTTGTTATCCATTGCTCCACGGTGGGCCTGGGGCCCTGTGCTGTTGTCAGCGGTGGTCCTTGGTCTGTCTGTGTCGGCGGGGGTGGTCTGTATGTTGGCAGTTGTTGGAGGGGTGGGTGCAGGGGGTGCAGATGTTGGTCCAGCTGGTGCTGCATGATGACTCACACCGGAGGAGCCAGGTAGGTCTTCGCCATCCGAGGAGGGCAGAGGCTGTTCCACACCAGTGAGATCTGTGTCCCCCGGAGCCTGGGACAGGGACTCCTCCTCACCTGCTGCTGTGTCCCCATCATCGTCACCTGTATTTGGAAGAGACACACATTGTATGTAATGTTTCTACAGACATCAATGGTTCACACACCTGACAGTTGTGACTGTACCTCTGGATGCGGGCATGTAGATTGCATTGTCCTAAGTTGTCACAATAAGAGGTTGATATTGGTGTGGCACATTGTCATGCATACCTGGGGCATTTCAATATGAATGTTGAGGTGTGTGCATGGCTAGCATTGGTTGTATTTGGTGGACATCCGGCCATCCTTCTCCACCTGGCCCAGTTATCCCACCATGAAGCATGCCACCCTTGCAGTGGGTTCAGGTTGACTCTCAGGATGTCATTCAGTGGTGTTGTGCTGTTTGTTGGTGCACAGTTCCCAGCAGGGCCTTGTGCTCCCCACAGCAGTAGCCAGTGTCAGCCATCTTGTCAGTCCTTATCCACTCCCTGTGATGTGAGCATGGTTCAGAGTGGTGTTGATGGGCCAATTGTGAGGGTGAGCAGTATCTGTGACTCCAACTCCCATCATGCTATTGCCTACACCCCCCTTTCCAGCATGCCCGTACTTCCTTCCTTTGGACTGTGCTTCCCTGTGGGGTAGTGTGCCTGTGCTGACAGGAAGGCTGACAGTGGTGCCCTTGCGTTTGTTTGGCTACAAGTCCCAGGTGTGTCCCTGTGCTTCACACAGCATTACCCAGGGTGGTGGTTCTTTGTGGGATCTTCATTTGGTATGTGAGGCATTGCATTCTCCCAGGTGGGCTATGTGGAGTTTGTGTTGAGGGGGTGTGTGAGGTGAGCTGCTTGTAACTATGGTCAGTGCTGTGAGTCCTCCTTCCCAGCCAGCCAGATATCCCAACATGCAACATGCTTGCATTGCAGAGAGTGCAAGTTGGCTTTCAGGATGTCAGGCAGTGGTGTTGTGCTGTTTGTTGGTGTACAGTTCCCAGCAGGGCCTTGTGCTCCCCACAGCAGTAGCCAGTGTCAGCCATCTTGTCAGTCCTTATCCACTCCCTGTGATGTGAGCATGGTTCAGAGAGGTGTTGATGACGCAATTGTGAGGGTGAGCAGTATCAGTGACTCCAACTCCCATCATGATATTGCCTACACCCCCCTTCCCAGCATGCCCGTACTTCCTTCCTTTGGACTGTGCTTCCCTGTGGGGTAGTGTGCCTGTGCTGACAGGAAGGCTGACAGTGTTGTCCTTGCGTTTGTTTGGCTACAAGTCCCAGGTGTGTCCCTGTGCTTCACACAGCATTACCCAGGGTGGTGGTTCTTTGTGGGATCTTCATTTGGTATGTGAGGCATTGCATTCTCCCAGGTGGATTATGTGGAGTTTGTGTTGAGGGGGTGTGTGAGGTGAGCTGCTTGTAACTATGGTCAGTGCTGTGAGTCCTCCTTCCCTGCCAGCCAGATATCCCACCATGCAATGTGCTTGCATTGCAGAGAGTGCAAGTTGGCTTTCAGGATGTCAGGCAGTGGTGTTGTGCTGTTTGTTGGTGCACAGTTCCCAGCAGGGCCTTGTGCTCCCCACAGCAGTAGCCAGTGTCAGCCATCTTGTCAGTCCTTATCCACTCCCTGTGATGTGGGCATGGTTCAGAGAGGTGTTGATGACGCAATTGTGAGGGTGAGCAGTATCTGTGACTCCAACTCCCATCATGCTATTGCCTACACCCCCCTTCCCAGCATGCCCGTACTTCCTTCCTTTGGACTGTGCTTCCCTGTGGGGTAGTGTGCCTGTGCTGACAGGAAGGCTGACAGTGTTGTCCTTGCGTTTGTTTGGCTACAAGTCCCAGGTGTGTCCCTGTGCTTCACACAGCATTACCCAGGGTGGTGGTTCTTTGTGGGATCTTCATTTGGTATGTGAGGCATTGCATTCTCCCAGGTGGGTTATGTGGAGTTTGTGTTGAGGGGTGTGTGAGGTGAGCTGCTTGTAACTATGGTCAGTGCTGTGAGTCCTCCTTCCCAGCCAGCCAGATATCCCAACATGCAACATGCTTGCATTGCAGAGAGTGCAAGTTGGCTTTCAGGATGTCAGGCAGTGGTGTTGTGCTGTTTGTTGGTGCACAGTTCCCAGCAGGGCCTTGTGCTCCCCACAGCAGTAGCCAGTGTCAGCCATCTTGTCAGTCCTTATCCACTCCCTGTGTTGTGAGCATGGTTCAGAGAGGTGTTGATGACGCAATTGTGAGGGTGAGCAGTATCTGTGACTCCAACTCCCATCATGCTATTGCCTACACCCCCCTTCCCAGCATGCCCGTACTTCCTTCCTTTGGACTGTGCTTCCCTGTGGGGTAGTGTGCCTGTGCTGACAGGAAGGCTGACAGTGTTGTCCTTGCGTTTGTTTGGCTACAAGTCCCAGGTGTGTCCCTGTGCTTCACACAGCATTACCCAGGGTGGTGGTTCTTTGTGGGATCTTCATTTGGTATGTGAGGCATTGCATTCTCCCAGGTGGGTTATGTGGAGTTTGTGTTGAGGGGGTATGTGAGGTGAGCTGCTTGTAACTATGGTCAGTGCTGTGAGTCCTCCTTCCCAGCCAGCCAGATATCCCACCATGCAATGTGCTTGCATTGCAGAGAGTGCAAGTTGGCTTTCAGGATGTCAGGCAGTGGTGTTGTGCTGTTTGTTGGTGCACAGTTCCCAGCAGGGCCTTGTGCTCCCTACAGCAGTAGCCAGTGTCAGCCATCTTGTCAGTCCTTATCCACTCCCTGTGATGTGAGCATGGTTCAGAGTGGTGTTGATGGGCCAATTGTGAGGGTGAGCAGTATCTGTGACTACAACTCCCATCATGCTATTGGCTACACTAACTTCACCAGCATACACAGAATTCCTTCATTTAAGTGAGCTTCCCTGTGAGGTGGTGTTCTAGTGGTGGCAAAATAGCAGGCAGTGTTTGTTGGTTATATTTGTGCCACTGCCTTGCTCTATTTGTTGTTAGGTTTGTACATGTCATGACACAGTTACATATCACTATGAGATGGCATGTATTGTGTTTATCTTACTGACATACACATCTTGGGATGATTATCTTTTGGTTGCTGTTGATTTGCTAGGGGTGGATGGTTTGACTGTCCCCTTGACAGTGATGTGTGTGTATTGGCACACAATATTGTGTATATTAGTTGTGTACTCACCAGGCTCTGGGATGTCTGTTAGTCCATATACGCTCACTGGTGGTAGGATGGCCCCACCTTCTCCTCCCAGGGCCTGAGGTATACTGGTTTTGCAGGAGGGCCACTGCCGGTGTGCTGGCTCAGGAGGTAATCCTTCTTGAGTAGGTCTCTGACCCTCGTGCGCACATCATACCACCTGTTCTGGATGTCTTCCTTTGTGCGCAAACATGGTGATTGTGCGTTCACCCTGTCGACGATCCTCGCCCACATCTTGGTTTTCTGCGACATGGCGGTCTGTTGGACCAATGTGCCAAACAACTGTGGCTCTACCCTCAGGATCTCGTCTACCATGACTTCCAATTCACTATCTAGGAACTTTGGATTCTTCTTTAGGGGCATGGTGATGGGTGGTGGTGGTGGTGATTGATGTGTGTGTGTGTGCAAGTGAGGGTGTGTGTGTGTAGGTTTTGCTGTGTGTGTGTGAGGGTGCTATTTGTTGAGGTGCTAATGGTGTGTGGCTTTTGTGTTGGATGAGCTGTGTGTGTGTCTGTGTTTGCTGTGTGATGGTGTTCTGTGCTGGCAGGTAAGTGGGATTTGCAAAGGATCATGGTAGGGATTTGTGGGCTTTATGTAGGTGGAGTTGGGGGCGTGTCCTTGTTCCATTTTTTTCACCCCCTGTATTTATTGGCTTTGTCATTGCATGTTTGGCCCTTTTTTTTTGTATTTTTTCATTTGTGATTATTGTGCATGTAGGAGTCGTTCTTCTGACCGAGTAGGACGTTGCAGTTGTCTCGTGCGCGCCTCTCCGAGTCGTTCCCGCTGTTTTTCAGCTCAGTTTCATATACGGCGTACGCGTCGGTCGCGGAGTATTGTATTTGTTCGGCTGGGTTTGGTATGCGTGTCGGTCATACGGCTTGGGCTCCGTACGAATCGGTCTGAATTTGCACCCATTGCATCGTACTGCGTGGGTCGGAGTTCGCGGGTACGTTTCGTTCGGGTTATTTCCTGATGCGTGTCGGTCGGTTCGATTCGCGTGGTTTCCCGGCCGGATAGCTTGTTTCCGGCCGGGTCGGTCATTCGCCTTGTGTTCCGTGCGAGTCGGTCGTGATTCCCATGCATTTCATCGTACTTCCCAGGTCGGGCAACGCCGGTACGTGTCGGTCGGACTATAATCCCGTACCGAGTCAATCGGTATTTTTTCCGACCCGAATCGGATTCGGCCCCATAATGTGCTGCTGTATAATCTGACTGATTTCTGGTTTCAAACCATATACAAACCAATATACAAAATGTCCCATATCCTTGTCACCGATATACTCAAAACCACTATACTGCTTAAACACCTGTAACAACCTTTCATAATATGCATGTACAGATTCATTTGGTTCTTGTGTTGTTCTATCTATTTTTTCCCAATCTGTTTCTTTAGGAGGAATTTTCCCTTTCAAATACGTAATCACTTAGTGATACTTTCTCATTACCTCCTCCGAGGGTGCCCCTGTCTTTGCATCTCTAGCATACTCCTCATTAGGCCAGTATTTTACATTCTACATTCTGGCCATAAATCAGCAGGTACCACTATCAAATAGACCATCCAAGTCTTTCAATAAAACCTTTGAAACCTTCACAAATCTCTCTACCTGTTTGTACCATTCAACTGGTTTTTCTCTCAGCTTTTGGAAAATCATTTGTAAATGACAAAATATCTTGTCTACTCCAAGGAACATGAACATATCCACCTCCAGGAACCTCTCTCATTGGACACAATTTTTCCACTTTGCTTGATTCTCTTACTGGAAATGCAGCTGCTGCTTCTCTCGCTTGTACTTCCTCTTTCTTTCTTATCCATCTAATTCTCCATTTATCTTTTTTTTTTTACTTATTTTTATTCTTCAGGACAGCAGAAATTATAATCAGTTACATAAGAAAGCACAAATTTACATGTGAAAATACATATCAGAATATAAAATTTTCGAACAATTTGTACAGAATTCATTCTAAATTCTATTCACTCTACTGATCCAGTAGCAACCCCCACATTTGAAGACCCCTTTTCTTCGCTTTCCTGCCTTTGCACTTGTACAATGCCATTTCCAGGTTATAGACATGGAAAAGTCTAGCATACCATGCCTGGAATGTCGGAGGGTCTTCATCCTTCCATTTTGAGGCTATCATCAACCGAACCATAGCTGTCACCATAAAACAGAAATAAACTTCGGTCAGCTCCAGCTGTAAGGTTTCATGATACCCAATTATCAGCAAAGTTGAAGTTAAAGGGACCCTCCGGCCTATATTATGCAACAAAAAAATTTAAATCCCATCTTTCAATACTTTCAATCTACCACATTCAGAAAACATATGAACCATGTCTGTGGGACCCTGACCACATCTTGGGCAGTTATTGGTTTCTCTGTGTCCCCATGCCCATAGTTTAGCCGGTGTATAGTAGAGCCTAAACAATATTTTAAAGTGTTGAGCCTTGAGGCTAGCTGATAAAAATAACGTATTCGATAATTTCAGAGCTCTGCACAGATCCACATCCTGATTATTCAGCTTATTAGCCCAACCACTTTCTATCCTTACTATATCGTCTGGATTAGCATCCATCAACATTGTATATAGATCCTTAACTCGGGGCTGCCCATGAGTTAAGTTCTCTAAAAGCGGACTACGATCTAAATTAGTGAGCTGTGGTACTAACGGCTGGATTGCCTCTCTTATTTGAATGTATTTAAACAGTGTCTTAGGGTCAACCCCGTATCGTTCCTGTAGCTCGCCAAATGACAGGACTCCAGTCATATTAACGATATCTCCCATTTTATTAATTCCTGCCTGTTCCCATGTTCTGCCTAGATTGTCGTACAGAGGGGCTAAAATAGAAGATGACCGCCATAAGGACAGATACCGCTGTATTTTGGGGATTTTAAGATGTTTACCAGATTTTCGCCACACACTCCAGGCTGCTATTAAAGGTTTACAACGGGTTCTCTTATAGTAATTCCCCTCCAATCGCCTGAGCATTATTCCTGGTGCCGCGTCTCCAATAGCTAATTCGTAAATAGAGGGCGGGATTCCCTTTCTAAGTCTACTATAGTTATCGCGTCCCGAGTCTTTGGCCTAAATAACATAGTCATTTGCTGCAGCATAATAGCCCAATAGTAATATAACAGTTTTGGACAGCCAGACCCCCTCGATCTTGTGGTAAGGTCATTAACTTCAATGATCTTCTTATCTTTTTGTATCCCCATATAAATTGTGAAAACATCCCCTCTGTTTTTTTAAAAAAGGCGATCGGAGGTTCGATTGGTATGCTCCGAAATAGATAGAAGATTTTAGGAAACATTGTCATTTTTATGACATTTGCTCTTCCGATTATGGAAAGATGTAAATTGTCCATTTTCTTTTGATCGCCCCCTATCTTCTTCAATAAGGGTTCTGAGTTGATATCCCAGATTGCCCCAACTTCTGCCGAGATGGTTATTCCTAAGTAAGTGGCGGCCTCAACCCTCCGTGGATCCTGAAATACCACAGATTTGGTGCAGACTATTTTCGTTTTATCTGTGTTTAAGCCATAGCCTGACTGTCTACCAAATTCCAAGGCTAGAGCTTCAATTCTTCCTATTGCCCCTGATGGGTCAGGGGTGACGATTGCGATGTCGTCAGCATATGCTAACACCTTGGTATTGTGACCCCTGACCACCATTGGTTTAATTGCCTCATCGCCTACAAATGATCTTATTAAAGGATCTATATATCTCGCGAAGAGTATAGGGGAACAGGGGCACCCTTGTCTTGTACCTTGCCCGATCTTAACCTTTCCCGATTCCTTCCCCATTAGTTGTATTTTGGCATACGATTGTACATACATAGCTTGGAGGGCGGTTAGTATACGAGGCCCAAACCCCTTAGATTGTAAGTACAGCTAAAAATAAGTCCAGTAGCAGAGGGGCTAATTCTGTCTGTAATGTTTTATAAATCTCGATTGGTATCCCATCTGGGCCCGCCGCCTTACCCGAAGCCATCAACTGGAGTGCCTCCATTATCTCCGTCAATGAAATATCATCCTCTAGCTCCTGGATCAGTGGGGGTGCACCTGCCGTTTCTATTGTAGGTGCTACACAGTCCCTGGATTAATACAAGTCTTGATAGAATTCAGCGAATATGCTAATTACATCTTGGGGCTCAGTAACTATATGGCCATCCTTCCCCCTCATCCTTAGAATATTATTTGCCATCGCCCTTTGTTTTATGCGGAGTGCCAAGTGTTTCCCAGTCATCTCCCCATACTCATAGTAATACCGCCTGGAAGTTTGGAATTTTTAGCAATTATACTATTATAAAACCCATTGATTTTGGCCTTAACGCTAATGACTTTTAGCTCTAGCTGTCCCTGAAGCTCCAGCTGTGTTTGTACTATAGCTGACGTATGTTCTTCCTCATATTTGCTTAGCTCCTTCATAAGTGTGTCTACTACCTCTCTCTGCTTTTTCCTATTAGACCCCACGAAGCTAATTATCTCCCCCCTAAGACCTGCCTTAAATGCGTCCCAGACATTCTCCCTAGATGTGCTGAACCTATTCATGTCATAGAACTGCCGGCTCCACCCCCTTATATGTTCTGTAAATCCTTCAGTAACTAGTAGTTTCCTGTCAAAAGTCCATTTTGTGTGTGTTCTCATGTACCCCGGAACCACGACGTCTAAAACCAGTGGGGAATGATCCGACAGGACCTTAGGCAATTTCTTAATGTACGCGCCTTCGATAAGAGTGGAAGAAACAAAGAAGTAGTCTAACCTAACATACTTTCTATGAGGGCAAGAGAAGTATGTAACCCCTGGATCGTCCGGATTCCTATAAGACCATACATCTATAAGCCCGTGGCTATCCACTAGTGCTTTTAAGGCTCTATAAACCTGTGGTTTCCTACCCTGATAACCTCCCCTGGGCGGGTAACCTGCATCCAGATGGATGTTAAAATCGCCACAGATAACAAGGGGAGATGGCCATGAAGCGAGTTCCAATTCCAATTCTGGCAGTATTTCCCCTCGTCTAGGTTTGACCCATAAATTGTACATAGTGTGAAACCGCTTGGGATTGAGGCTATTGCCCATCTCCCCCATTTATCCGAATACGTTCGGTTTGTAAGTGGAAGCCGGTTGGATATGTGAATTGCCACCCCTCTGGTGTTGGTAGACTGAGATGAGCAGATGGCCTGTGTATACCCTGGTATCATATTAAGTCCTCTCCTCTGCCAGGGGATGTGAGTTTCCTGTTGACATATGATATCAAGCTCCAATGCTCGTAGCAGCTCTCCGGCCCTGTCTCTTTTGTCCTTATCGTTCAGCCCACCAACATTTATACTACAAATCTTTAGCCTTCCCATCCCTTTTTTGCTCTTGTTTCCTAGGTGTCCCCCTGAGTCTTTCCTTTAAATCAGCTCCCCTCCGCTTTTTTTCTTGTGGTATCCTGCTATCCTGAAAATATTTCTTTCCCCCCCCTGCCCTGCCCTGTGATGTGAAGCGACAGACCTGTCAGGTCTGTGGGTGATGGTGAATGGTGGTGACCTCCCTGTGGTGACAACTGAGCAAATTGTGATACGAGACTACCCCTGTGCCTTACATTTCTTCTCCTCTCCCCTTCCCTCCTCTCCCTCCCCACTCCCCACTCCCGTCCTCCCCTCCGTTTAAACAATTTACTTATGCAATGCGGCAAAAAAAAAAAAAAAAGCTTGCAAGGGTAGAAAAGCACGTCAGAATCAGAGTAATATTATAGTGGCAGTTACATTTCAATACATTTCAGTCCTGTGCCCTCCTGGTGGTGAGAAAGAAGAAGGAAAAAAAAAAAGAAAAAAACATCAGGGGAGAAAGAGAGGAGAAAAAAGAAAAAAAAGAAGAAAGAGTAGAGGGGGCAAAGAGAAGGGAGTCGAGAAGAGGTCATCTTCCCCCCGCATTCAGAAACTCCTTGGCCTTTATCTCCGACGTGAAGAAGCTGGTCTGATCCTTCCAGACTACCTTCAATCTTGCTGGATTCAAGAGGAATGCCTGCGCACCCTTATCCTGAAACTGGGTGATCATTTGGCGCAATCGCCATCGTCGTTCCACTGTAATGTGGCAAAAATCCGGCCTTGTAAAGAAAGAAAATCCATCGGCGGAGCGTTGAGCTTCTGGTCTGGCCTTCTCGAACACATTCTGTCTTAGTAAATAATTGCCAAAATAAACCAAGAATGCCCGTGGTTTGGTGTCTGGCCGCGCTGGCTGCCTTATATTGAAAGGTACACGATGTGCTCTTTGGATCTCTTGGGGCCAATTCCACCCCTCCAATTCGGGAAAGGATTTCTGCAATAGCTGTACCATGAATGAACGTGCGTCTGACCCCTCTTTGCCTTCTGGGATGCCAAAGAAGCGCAGATTGTTCCTTCTCTGGCGATTTTCACTCTCCTCTAGCTTCCATTGAATATCAATGAGGTGCGCCTCGTGTGCCTCTACTTGCCCCTTTGAGCCGGCTATGTCCATCTCCAATGAAGTGGTTCGTGATTCTATATCTGACATTCGGTCGCTGATTTCGTTACAAGTCCTAGCGATTTTCCTGACCGCTCCTTGCAGCTTCCGAGCAGCATTCTGTGATCTTTTACTTTCTGCTCTGGCCTCTTCTCGGTGTGCGACTACGCACTGCAAGATGGATTCCAATGTGGGAGATGCTGCGACAGAGCCGTCTCTGGTGGACTGATTGCTGTCCCCCACCAAATGATCTCCAAGCGAGTAGTACCATCTCAGATCTCTTTGTCTTGCGGTTTCGGCTCTCCCTACTCTGGAGTGCGATTTCTGGATATTAGTGATAGTCCCCGGGCCGCTAATGCCGGTGCCGGGTGCGCTGTCCTCCTCACTGGATTCTAGGTTGGATCCAGTATCTGTGCCTAAACCCGACCATGTAGCATCTGAGAGTGAGAAAAAGTCATATGCTTCCGAGTCAATATCCTTCTCTCTACCCGCCCTAGGCGTCCTAAAGCTCCTCAAAGGTTCTGCACGGTCTTTTGACTTCACCCTTAACTTTGGCACAGTCATATGCTTATTGGGAGCCTTTTTCACACCTTTCTGAGTTGGGCTTTGATTCAGGGGCTTATCCTTTTCAATCAGCTGTTGTTCTGTGTCCCCCGTGTACTGGTCACTATTCGTTACTTCCACCTCCCCTGGGGTGTCATTCAGGGTCTCCACAGTGTGGGCTGTCGGAGCTGTTACCGCAATCCCAGTTAAATGTGTTTCCCCCCACTGAGGTACCTGCTCAGCATCGCTCTCATTTTGCCCCTCACTTTGTAAAGAGACAGTCTCGACAGTTTCACCAGTTTCACCAGCCAAAGCCTTCCTCTGCTCCCCCGTCCCATCAGCGCCCACGGGTGGCTTACCCAACAGTCTCCTGCTCTGTCCTCTCACCTCCGCCGGAATCTCTGCCCGTTCGTGTGTCTTCTCGCTCACCTGAGCTGCCGAGCTGTTCCTGAGCATTTCGATGACAGATACCGTGGTGCGAGGCGGCTGGGGCTGTGCGCCCCTCCCCTTCCCATCCGGAAGAGTTTCCATCCGGGTCTTCTGCTTCCGTCCATGCGCTGCTACTGGGACGGGGGCGGGTGCCGATTCTGCCTCCTCTGGGTTTCCCTGCTGTGAGTCCCGTGCCCCGGCCTGCTGGGCTTCACCTCTACCCCTTGATCCAGGCTTGGGACCCATCTCGCTAGGGCCAGGCTTGGTTCCGAGATCCGAATCAGCCCTGAAGGAGTGGGAGAGCGCCTGCTCGAATCCCTTGCAGCCTACAATCAACTGCTCCGCGATCTCCGCCAGCTCCAAGACCCAGCGCTTCAATCCCGGTAAGGCGTCAGAAAGCTCGATCATGTCCTTTTCTCCGCTGATTTCTGTCTGGGGGTATTTCATATTAGTTTCTCTTTTAAAGCTCCTGCATCATTCCCGGGCTATGTCCAGTCGTCACCTCGGGGGCCACCACCTCCGACCGGTCCTGCTCGGTCGCCATCTTGCTTCGAGCTCGGAGAATCTAATTCTCCATTTATCAATGTCTCCCCATTTTTGCAAAATGTTCATTAATTCCTTTATCTGTAGTCTCTTTCCAGAAGCATTTACACTTTCTAAATCTTTATCAGTAAAGTCCACTCGATATGGTTTTTGTAACAACTTTGATTTCCCTATGTCTATTCCAATCTCTGAAGCAACTTCAGTCAATCTCTCATGAAATACTCTTGCTCTCCTGGTTATATTCTTACATAAAAATAATAATTCCTCATCATTGTAAGCGTTCAATCTTTCTGTACCCACACATCCTGTCATCATCTCTTCCAATTCCACTTTCAATCTGCTGATGTCTAAAATTCATGGTGTTGGGTTCTGATTATCTCTTTCCTGTGCCCATCTTTCTATTTCTTCAGAGGTGACTACCGTTGCGCCTCCAGTTCCAGTATGAACCAAAGGTCTTCTTTCTCTCAAATTCATGGGCGTAACTCTCTTTGGAGTTTCCGTTAAAGGTTTCACATTTGGGAGATCCATTAATGAAATAATTGACTCACTTTCGCTAACCTGATCATCTGTAATTATTATTTCTTTTCTAGGACTATTTAATGGAATTGTCACAGATTGTGGTTTCTGGCAAATCTTATTATCTCCATACAATGGGATTACCGGACCAATGGTCACTGGTACTGTCAAAGCTTCAGTATTCAAATTTAATTGACTTATCTTTTGAACTAGTTCTTTTCTAGTTTTATTAAAAGCATCTCTTTCATTATCCTGCAACACTCTGTTAAATGATGTCTCATGTAAAATCTGTGGGGTTAATGGCATTCCCATTACTGGTGCACTTGGGGTAACTTTACTAGCTGCTTCTTGATACGGTGGTGGATTTTTAATTAAAATATCCTCTAACAACTCGTCATCTGATTCACCATATCCTGCTGAGTTCATGTGTTTCGTTTTCTCCTTACACTTTCCTCCAGACTGTTCCTCAGCCATCAACACTGGATATAAACCTTCTGATACCATAGCTCTCCTCCATTGTTTCATCTGCCCTTCGCGTGACTCATGCAAATGTCTGGGAAAAAATCCTCTATACCTTCCGCCTCTGCATTTCTCTCTTTCATATGACTCAGTCTCCCATTCTTCCAAAGCCTCATATTGAGTTAACCTAGGTCTAGGTTCCAAATAATTCATTTTCAATCTCAAATTCTGAAGAATCCTCCCATTAAACGTACCATCTTTAGGAAATGCTAACACTCCATCATTCTTTGTATATTCTATCCAATTTTCCAACCACACGCAAGTATGATATCCTCTTTCCATCATCATAAAAGATGCTGGTGTCTTCGGTGGCGGAATAGGAATTCCCTCTCTAGTCAACACAGGCTTATCCTTTACAAAGAAATTCTTAATTTTCTTTAAAAATGCCATTTTTCTTTTCTCTCCATACATCCTTGAGGAACAATGTAGGAAATTGTATTCTGCAAACCCTTGAAATCTTCTACTTGTACGTCTTGCACTAACAGTCAAATCAAAATCCCGCATACAATCTTTCTCTCCACCAATCCTAGCGCGGCTTCTAACTAGCTATCCAATCAAATCAGGCTCACGCCTGTGATCTAACCAATGCCAGCGCGGCCTTTTCCTGACGTCAGTTCTGCTCCTTACTACTGACCCCTCCTTTACAAAGCTGCTCCTGGCACACGACCGCTGTTTCTACCAATCCCAGCGCGGCTCACTGTGACGTCAGTACCACTCCGGCAACTGACCCTCCCTTCACAAGGTAATACGAAAACTTTATTTCTCGATATTTTCTTTAAAATTCTTTGTTATTAACGACATAAAAACATTCGCTACTCTGTCTGTTCCGCTAAATCAAAGGATAGTTTATTCCTTTCTACTGCGAGTAAAACCTTCCGCTTACTCTTCATATAAGCTCCAGAGAACCTGCTACTCCTCCGGTGTCACCCGTTTGGGAAATTTGAGACCAAAGTTTCACCAGTGAACTCCTTTTGCTATCAATCTAGCTTGGAAGAACCTGCTACTCCTTCAGGGTTACCCTTTCTAGGTGATATAACACCTAAAGTTTCACTAGCGAACTCTTTGCTATCAATCACTCTCACTTTTACACAGAAAATAGTCCCTACTATAACACTGCCAGCCCTACCTAGCTTCTCAGTGTTATTCCAACAGACGAGTAACCTCACTGCAGTGTGGTTTCTATCGCCACCCGCTATTCATTCCCCCGGAATTTTCCAAACAACATAAAACAAGGACGCTAACTCTTTTTGTTAAGCATAAATCAATAATCAATAATCTATACTTATCACCAAACTAGTCAATAATAACCATCATCTGCTACCAGAAAACTGATCCAGCGGTGTACTAACAGCAGATACTCCACTACCATATACTCACCTGGGCCCATATAACTACTTCCACAAAAACAGCAAAGTAGACCGCTGGAAACTTTAGTTTATGATTTTCATACTTCAAGATCTAGTTATTTCTTTCCCTAACTAAACCTTTCACTGATAAATTAGTTCTTTCCTCTGGTCAATGGACCATTAGTTGGAACTAGTTGATGGTGATAATTAACATAACTTATTAAACATTTTTCGATTAAAATGAAATAATCACAGACTCAGGAAGTTTTAAAATCTTTATCTAAATTAATGGAATGTGAACCATCTCAATGTTTCAGTACAAACACCCTCATTCACAAGAGTGTCAATTCAATCAAAACTCAATAAGCAATAATAATTCAGATTCACACAATAACTATGCTCAGAAAGGAGAGGACAGAGAGAGAAGAACATCTATCAATACGATGAATTTATAGTTACCAAGAATGGTGTGAAGACCAACCCCCTGGCCAAAGGGCTGGTAATGGTCCCCCGGGATAGATCAGGAGACAAAGACTTCAGGACAGGAATCAGGACAGGATACTTCACCTCTCTAGTTACCGACGACTGCGTCGCACCCCTCTCTGACACTCTCTTCCTCCTTGTGGTTCTTCCGCGATCTTCTTCCTAACCCAATTAAGTTAAATAGATGGTTCTGCATTTGATTTTCTTCATCAGCTTCTCACAGCTTCAGCACCACCCCCAGCACCGACAGCATCCCGAGCTCTGCTTCTGTGCTCCCATAAAGCTTCCCCAGCTTCCGCTCACCATCAGCCTCTCTGTCAGAAATCATCTCTCTAACTAACTAAAACTACCTCAATTATACTTTTTCATAACCATGTACTATCCATTAATGTTTCAATTTCACAAAATACTAACTCTGATTGGACAGGCGAGGGGGGATGATCGTCACACCATGCTCACTTATTTCATTAAACCATTGTTTCAAACCCCTCTCCTCAAACTTTTATTAAATCATTTACTTTCCCATACATCTCCAAACTTTAATTAATCCAAAATGTTGCGATGTCATGAATAAAGCTCCTTCATATGAACTCTTCACCCTCATGTTCCCAGGGCACATTCTTCGCTGGCCTTGGATGTGTGACAAGTCCTTACTCATCTTTCTTTATTCTCTCTCTGGTGCGCGTGCGTAGGGTCAAATCAGTCAGCTCAATTCAGACAAGTGTAGAGGGCCCAAATGCGCACTAATAATAAAGTCAAAAGAAGAAAGGTTATTTTCAAAAATAAATGGTTTCACTGTACACCACCAACCTCTACTCTAACCCACTCTATTTATTATTACCCTTTCTGCATTTGCGTTAGTATAAAACTTATTTTCTAATTCAGCCAAGCAGGTGTCATGCATGTGAGTATTCAAGCGGCCATTTTATCGTCTTTTGCGCAGGCGCAAGATTTTCCCTCCAAACATTAGTACGTCATACTACGTAGATGTAGTAGACGCATGCGCAGTAAAGATTCCTTGTTAAAGTGCGTTCTAGTCCTTCGTTCATGTTATTGCAGTTAGTAAACACATAGGCAAGCTTCACTGTCCCGCGTGTCTTTTTCTAAATGCGAATTATTAATTACAAACACGTTGTTAGTAATTCGTTAGTGAGTTAAAACGAAAGGATTGCTTCCGAGCAAGTCTCATTTACGAGTCCTTGCTCCATCATATCTGAGTGGTACAAACTGCAAGAACGCTTTAAGCGGTTCTCTCATGTGTCAAGATATTTCTCTGCACGGAGCCTGTAGCAGTTCAGTAGTGAACTTATCTTGTCACATGTCAGGGACCCCAGCGGCCAAGATCACGCCGGTTTTCCAGCTGCTCTCAAATGGGAGTTACTTAATGCTAAATGATCAAGGTTGCTGTGGGATGCTTCTGGGCGTCGCCTATCTGGTCACTGTTAACTCCAGGGTTACTTGCTGTATGCAAGTATTGTTTCCACCACTGAACACAGTCAGGGAGGCGCTGTTATGGCCTTCACTGAATGTTTCTTTCATACAATTTGATACTCTGAGCAAATTGAAAGCCATGCTTTTACAGCAACCTATGCCCTTAACCTCCGCTCGAGAAACCTATGAACTTCAAGTTGCAAGGACCTCGACTGAGATACAGGCGCTTATACGTACAAACTGCCCCTTTCATTTCATAGAAATGGTGGGACGTATCTTCAATATGTCTGATACGAGCGGTATAATACACCTATTTAAGACCATAGGGTCAGGACTGTTAAGCACCTTTCAGACAGTCCTGGGAGTAATCCCAAATTTTATACACTCCGTATTGGGAAGCGTATTTGGAGGACTCCCGCTTATCCTATTACTGGTTGCAGGGGTCCTATTCATAATACTACTGCTACGCAATGGACGGCCCAATTCCCGAGGTAATGGTGAACATGCTCCTGGAGCGGAAATACCGTGAACGCATGGAACAACTTCTGGGCATTTCTTGCCTGTGAGAACTCAATGCCTCCTGGTTTCTATCCTTTCGACCAGTCTGGGTAGACTGCATCTTACCTGTTCTTCGATGCCTGCTTTGCGGAGAAGAATGCACGTTGGATCTTTGTCTAACATTTCCATCAGATGTGCCTCCGGACACGGATGCAATGCTGGACCCCCTAAAGGCCCATGCTCTGCATTGTCCCCAGCGGCTTCCGATTCTGATGAACGCATTGCTGGAGAATCCACAGGTGCCGTTTGCTCCTGCTGGGTTAGGTGACTCCTCCATAGGCACCCAGGTAACAACTACCGCACAAGCTGCCGCAGCACCGACTGTTGTCCGTGCTACATACCATCTATGTGCGATTGATGTTCTCTGTGAGGCATTGGATTTGTCGTCTGCAGCAGCTAACACCGATAATATTGTGCTTCCCAGCCAGGAAGCTTAATCTTGAATTGGCTCAGCGCGTCCTGGGTAAGAATTCGGCTTCTCCACTCGTTTTCATAATAAACAGGCAAATTTGGAACATTTCCTAAATTGACACTTTCACGTGTGAAAAGCATGGCCTTCTTCCGCTTTGAGTGAAGCAACTTATATAGAGAAACAAAATAGACATTCTTTTAGTGCCGATTGGAAATAGCTGAATTATTAACATTTTAGGAAGAAAAAATTTGTTTTAATCAATTTTAAAACCATGTTTTACTTGCTTTTAGAATATTTTTTAAATTGTCCAGATTTTAAGTATGGTCATTGTCATCCTATTCGGAAGAGGAGTGGGTGTTATGTCCCGTATAGAGGCCCTAATGTAGACCCGTTCGTACGTGCCCTAAAATGGACATATTCATATTTGCCCTAATATGGTCATATTCGTACTTGCCCTATTATGGTCATAGTCGCATATGCCCAATTATGGTCATAACTGTACATGTCCTATTATAGTCATGATTCCTTATATAAGCATGATCTTTCACCTACATTGGTCCTCGCTAGTACACAACGTGCTCTGAGGGCTGAACGTTATCTATCCTGTGGTTTTGAATACAGCAGGGTTTTTCCCAAACACAGGCCCACACTGTACTCATCAATTATGCATGGCTCTCTAGGAATACACCACCTGCATAATATGTATGTACAAAGTTCACCCCTGACGTCTTCCTCATGGCTAACGACAGACCAATACAAACCATACTGAGGACCGAGACTCTTTAGGGTATAAATACACCACATCTTGCCCCGGTAAGACAGAGGGAACCGAGACTTCCATGCTGACACACTGACCAGAGACGCTGAGGCTCCTGCATGCAGTCGCTCCAGCTGACAGCGGTCTAACACAGCCCTTGCGGGGTGTCCAACTCGAGACCAGGACGGTGTCCCACACTCTCTCAGGTATGGGGGTTCGACTAAATCCTAGAAGGATTCTTGGCTCTTAGGCTTTTAGACCTACACATATGCTAGGGACACTCAGGTACATCTAGTTAGGCATCGTAGGAGTACGCGCACTTTTCATAATGCTTTTATATTCATGTATGTATTCATGATTATTGCAATATGGTAGAACTGTTCTATCCCTTTGCTTTTATCGTACTGCTGATAATATATCTCTGCTATTGTCTGCTGATTGTCGCAGCATATATATTTTACACTAGAATAACAACTGTTCAAAAAATACTTATTGAAACGCCCGACTGTTTATTCTGTGTAACTCTCTGAGACAAACCGAATAAGTAAGCATGAGTGACTGAGCGAAAGGTAGTACATTGTTTCCACGATTCTGAGGAATTTGGGTTGTTATGATCTAAGGTTGCCAGAAACTAATCTCTCCCTGAGAGGAGGAGATTCTAGTGGCACTGTGAGCTAGCTAATGCAAACCAGGCTAACATACGCGGTGGGGGTGCTCAGAGTTACTCTGCAACCAAGCTCACAGCATATGTTATCCAAATGCGCAGGTCCTGCAGGGGTACTATAGGAACTACACGACACCAGACTCCACCACATCGGAATCGATGGAGCAATGAGTATGTCTCCCACTCTTCACCTCCAAACCCAAGGAAATCATATGTGGAGTCCCACAAGGCACGTCTCTAAGACCCAACCTTTTCAACACTTATATGACACCACTGGTTAACATCATCAGATCCCACGGACTCAACATCATCTCTTACACAGATGACACAAACTCATCCTCTCACTCTCAGAAGATCACAACAACCCAAGGAATCACTCAACAATTGCATGACCAGCACAGCAGACTGGATGAAGGAAAACTGCCTGAAGCTCAACACCGACAAGACAGTAGTGCTGATCTTCGGAAACTAGAACTCCCCCTGCAATTCCTCCCAGTGGCCCTCATAGCTCTACCCCACACCTACCCTAACAGAGCACGCCAGGAACCTCGGAATCGTCCTCAACAGCAAACTTACTATGGCCTCACAAGTCAATGCCATCACATTCTCCTCTTTCTTCCTCCTGAGCATGCTACACAAGATCTTCAAGTGGCTCCCCCAGGACTCAAGGCACGCCATCACCCAGGCCCTCATCACAAACAGACAGGACTATGACAGTGCACTCTATGCAGGAATACCAGTCGACCTCCGCCAAAGGCTCCAGACCATCCGGAACTCCACTGATTGACTCATCCTGTACCTCCATCGATGTACCCACATCACTTCCAACCTAAGGCATCTGCACTGGCTCCTGGTCCAGAAATGTTGCCAGTTCGAGCTCCTCACAAATGCATTCCAGGCTCTGCTCATCACCGGACCCTCCTACTTCAACTAACGCCTCTATTTCCATCAACCCACCAGACACCTTTGCTCTGCCTCTCTCTCGCCCAAGTACCATGCATAAGAGGTAGCAGAGCCGAAGGCCAATCTTTCTCCCACCTTGTGGCACAGTCCTGAAATTACCTCCCTCCCCACATCATGACATCCATGTTACTGCTGGACTTTTGAAAGAAGCTGAAGACCTGGCTCTTCCACTAACACTCTAGTCCCTCCACTGACACCTTCTAGACTCAGTTTTCACCTGCCTAGCACCTGGATATCCTCATGGGTGATACGCTGCACTCTACAAATCCACTGACATAGCATAACCACCACTAAGGCAGTATATGTGGGTATAATATGATAGGGATACCCAGAGGTATCAAATATCTAGGAATCTAGATCAATAAAGGTCTAGATAGGATTGTTGAAGGCAACTTGATGCCTTTGATTGCCAAATCAAAGAATGGTTTTGCATGGTGGTCCCATATTGGGCAAGATACAAACTGTAAAAATTACAACTGCTGTGTCAAATACATTAAAATGTATGAAGCTCTGCCCAGACACTGCATCTGGGGGCACTATGATCATGGAATCTTACTATTTTAAAAATAGCTTCTCACATCTGCCCTTCTTGCCATCAAGAAGCAGCAGACAAGTCTCATGCTGCTTTTTAGATATAGTGGGGGAAGCATGCATTGCTTCTCTAGGAAAAAAAAACAATTTCCCTTCCCTCACCTACACTCCCTCACCCTACTCCATGCCCTTAGTTATACTTCCATTAAATTGGAGGTGATTCTTTGAGGGGCTTTACATTGCAGGTATGTCTATTTGGAGAGTTTTTACATTGCATGTAACTACATCAGGAACTTTTCTTTACCTTACATCCACATTGTTTATATCTTTACAATAAATCTCCTTTTTGACACCACTTACCTGGAGTACTGGGACTCTTAATTGAGGAAGCAGTGTTTATGTTAAGGTGTTGGTGGCAGCACCACAGCTGTGCACCCCCTGCGATAGGTGATTATGTGAAGCATCTGCTAAGCGGGGTAAAGTGGTGTAAACAATTGTGTGTGCGCTTACTGGAACATCAAGACTGCTTGCAGAATGTTTAATATTGAAATACTTACCGCTCAGTCCGAACATTGTAATAACATTCCATGTATCATGAAGAGCAAGGCTGCGTGTATGAGTGCAGCAACTATTTTTTTTCCATGACTATGGAAGAAGGACATTAGCGTAAATTTAGCAGCTGTGCTGAGAGTTTGAAAGAAAAATATTGAGAAAGGCATCAACATGCCGAAACGCATCTCTTTGGTTTTACAAAGAAGGAAAATCAATGAATCTCCTTTTTGACACCACTTACCTGGAGTGCTGGGACACTTTAAATGGAGGGAGCAGCGTATATATATATATATATATATATATATATATATATATATATATATATATATATATATATATATATATATATGATATATATATGTGTGTGTATATATAGACTGAAAAAACTATAACTGCTGAATTTCTCTGGTTTTGTATGAGCGAAATGTTTTTTTCAGTGAATTTCTAAGGTTTTTAATTCTATTTCCTAAGTATAATGTCTTTGTAACCTTTGGTTTTTTTGTGAATTTCTAAGGTTTTTTAATTCTATTTCCTAACTATAATGTCTCTGTAACCTTTGTTTTTTATCAGTGAATTTCTAAGTTTTTTTAAATTTTATTTTATAACTATAAAGTCCCTGTAAATGTTTTTTTTTCACGGCATTTGTAAGGTTTTTTAAATACTATTTCCTAACTATAGCGTCTCTGTAACCTTTGTTTTCGATGGGGAATTTGTACGTTTTTTTCATTCCTAGATGTAATGTCTCTATAACATTTGGTTTTTTAAGTGATTTTGTAGGGTTTTGAAGATTTTATTAATTAACTTTAATGTCCATATTACCTTTCATTTATTGTTAGGTGAACTTGTATAACTTTTGCATTTTTTTCTCTATAATTAGATATTGAACATTACATCTGCATGATGCACCACTTTTTGTGGTATTAGTTATCTATTTAATTAAAAAGTACATTAATCATCTTATTTCAAGATATTTTTGGTTTTATCGACAACTTTGCGATCGCTACAGACATATTTTACATAAAGTTTGAGTCTAGCTGTTTAGTAAGATATTAATGTAACTTTCCCCTTTGCATTAATTTGCCGAAAACACGACATCACAAATGCAGTTTCCTTGTTTGCAGCGACACCAGAGGTCGCGATGATGTTGGTAGTCTTGAATACTGCCCTTTTTTGACAAAGTGTAAAACACATATATAGACATATTTAACATAAACTTTGAGTCTAGCTGTTTAGTAACATATAGTTTCAACCTTATTTTCTCTACGCATTTATCAAAAAGAACAGTTTCAAAAATAACTTTTCCTTTTCGTGGCGACACCGGAAATCACAGCGACATTGGTACTTGTAAATAGCACATAACTACAAAATAAAGAAATTTCATTGGTTTACACAGTTGCCTTTATGAAAGGAAGTACACACCCATTTCTCCCTTCTTGAACTTTCCAAGTACTGGTTACTTTATTATGGGAGCTGTCCCAACTGATTTTCAAGATTGTGCTGGTTTTATGCTTTTTTAGCTATTTGTACAAAAATAAAACGCCATCAGAAAAACCAGAGGAAGAGCTACAATTGGGTGAAGTTGTTGAAGAGCAGGAGGACTCAGCTGCACATGAACAGTCTTCTGATGAAGAACCACCAAATGAAGAAACAAAATATAGCTTGAAATTATTTCACTATTCCATCTGGTGTATCAAAGCCCACAGCTAAATTGGTGAAGTGCACCATATGTGAGAAGACATTATCTTGGGGCACAGCAAACAAATGCTAATGTAGTACAACAAGCATGTTGTACTACTTGAAAACATAGCACAAGAAACAACTTAAAATTCCACAGAGAAAGAGAAGGAGACGGATTATCAGCCTCCTGACCTCTAGCCCCTGCTCCTGGTGACAAAGTTCCAGCTGAAGTGGAGAGAAGATGCGTGGATTGTAAAAAAAAAAAAAAAATGTGCACAGTACATCATTACAAATATGTGATACTATGCATTCCACTTACTACAAGTTTGTTAATAGTGGCTTGGTGATAAGATCCTACCTTCATGAAAGCAACTTAGGGGCCTATTTACAAGCCCCTATCACCACAGGAATGTCACTTTTTATGACTTTCCTGTGGTGATAGGGGCTTTGCCTTATTTATAAGGCAGCATTGAGCCACTTAACATGGCTTAACGCCGCCTTGTAGATAAGGCACCCTGTCACGCTATACTTAGCATGAAAGGGGTGGGCAATGAGTGCTACGGTGTGTGTTCCAGTACAACACCCATTGATGTTGATGCTGCCCCCTATTTACAAGGGTGGTGTGAATAGGAGACAGCACCAAAATTATGACCAGGGAAAACTTGGTCTTAACATGGTGAAACAAGGAGAAATGCTTTATTCTACTAGTTTTTACTGTTTCTATGTGTGCTGCATTGTGCAGCACACATAGAAACAGCAAATTGCCACGAATGATTGTTTATGTGCTGGAAGGAGCCCCTTCCTCCACATAAACAATCATTAAAAAATGATGATTCGCAACTTCTATGTGTGCTGCACAATGCAGCACACATAAAAGTTTCACAGTGCAATTCTGGATTGTTTATGTGCAGGAAGGGACACCTTCCTGCACATAAACAAGCATTCCCTCAACATAGGCACCCTTGCACCATGGTGCAAGGGTGCCTGCATTGACGCTAGGCAGGTTAATTTAGCGCCAGTGCAGGAAGAAACGCAGGGGTGCATCATATTATTGTAAATACGATGCACCCCTGCATTTCTAAAGTGACGGAGCGCGGCGTTAGCTATTTTGGAGCTAACCTGTGCTCCACCACTTTATTGTAAATATGCCCCTTAATGTTAAAATTGTTTCTGATATTTTTATATCTGGTACAAAATGTCCAACAATTTTGAAGCCGACTTCATTTTTGGATATCCTTTCATAAACATCATCCCTGTTAGGCCAAATGATATCTAAAATGTTCTTGGTCCATGTACCAAAAACATAACACACAATGGCAGAAACAAAAGGGGCCATTTATTAGTGGTGAAGAGACTTCTTAGGTGCAACTTAAGGATTTTGATATTATAGTACCTCGATTAGGTTTTTATCTGTAGTAACAGAATGTAGTCCAGCAATGTTTTATAAATTCCTTTTCTGCAGTTAAAAAGAGTCTTTCATTTCTAACAGCTTGCTGTACACAATACCCCTAATAGGCCAAATAATGTCTCAGAAACACATAATTCCTATACATATCAACACAATACAACATTTTGTTATCCTAAATTGTCCTTAGAACTTCAGTTCTTAGAAATAGCAGTTATTACTTTGGTAACATTTAGGTAGTCTTGATTTGACAATCATTTGTATGTCATTGCACTCTGTCCATCCTCTTTGACATCTTAAATATATTGTGTAGTGTCCAGAGGATATATTAACTCCTTCATGAAATATTATTGCTATAGTTGTGAAAGTTCTTTTGAAATGGAAATTTGTCCAGCTACAAAGTTTGTAATTTCAGTTTCAAATTTAGTACCATCCACCCTGCATCGTTGTAGCATAACTATGACATATTTCCCATAACTTTGTAGTAACAAAGTAGAGCTAGGTTCTGATATGCAGTTTGGACAGGTGATATCTTGATTAGTATTTTTTGTTAAAATTTCAAAGGCCACAGCTTTACACTCTGGTAACACCAAGTAGAGGAATCGTTCCGAATTAATTTCAGTGCTAGAGGGGAATTCACAATGTTCACAGTTATGCTTCCATTTATAAGTTAAACCAAATAATTCATTGATATTCACATCCTCTTCCTCTAATAGTCCTTGCATCACCATTAAAAATTCTTGTACGTCCTGCTGAACATTTTGAGAAAACACTACTAATCCAATACACTACTCTACCTTTTAGACATTTCTGCATCTCTATTGGTGGTAACTTGCCTGTCTTTGGCTCCATTTGGACTATAGCCTGGAATGAATACATACTTTGGATAAGAATTGACTCATAAACATTTAAACCTTGAAGTGGCTCTGGAATAGGAACCAGTTCTAACTTGTTATGCACAGCTCTAGCAGGCATTTTATTATCCTCTAATTTATTGTAACAGTACTTACATATAACTTGCTATGAGCACAAGTTAAAGTGTTCCTCTACAATTAAGTACACAGCAAACTTTTGCCAGTTATTATTATTTTCTTTTTCATTTTTTAAATACAAGTGAACAGTCTGTGTTTGAATCTTATAGTCAGTGCATCGACAACATATACAAACATACTCTGGATTTTTAGAGCACACTATGTTACATTTTGTAATCTCTTCTTTACAATTATAATATCTGTGTCCTGTTCTGCAACTCTTCATTTACCCTAGAGTCTTGTTCTGGACCAAAGAAGCAAAACTGCACATCAACACAAAACTTTTCTACCTCTGCCACAGTACCATGCAAAAGTGCTCTATTTATTTCTCCTAAACATAAAGCAGGGGTTTTCACATAGTACAGTCTCCTAACTAAAGTTTGCACTGTTGAGTGGTGTACAGCTAACATCCTGAAATGATGAAAGGTGCTTTGGTGCACTTTCTTTGATAAACAAGCTAGTCAGTGTCCCTCCAAATTTGTATGCTTTCTAACCTGGCAATGATCCAATCCTTGTAAAGTACTTATTTTGTGTTTTAAACTTCGCCTTGGAAAGATACATAGATTTTTTCTCAATATATCAATGGATTGTTGTTGAATACTACAAACAGTACTACAATTCCATTTACATACAGGGCCTGACTACGCCTTCCCTGTATCACTTCTGCAATAACTTGTTTACATTTCTAGGTACCATCAACTCTTTCGCTATGGTAGTGCCATTCTTCATTTCATAACATCGTCCTCTTTCATCAATTGCATGAACTAATGTGTTATCCTGGACATAGCTTTCTTTATTAAAGAGAGGCTCTGTACTAGACGTATATATCCATTCTCTACTAAAAACTGTACAAAATGTATGTCTATTCACTAATCTTTTCTTCTGGTTTTGTCTCCTCATGTACAACACCATTTTGTTAAAAGTCTTCATTCTATTTATAATCAAAATGAAAAGCTTCAAATCAAAGGCCTTATCAACTAGTCCCTCAACTCATTCTTTCTGTTTCAGTGCCTCTCTCTTTCTTCTATACTTCTTCATATTTCTCAGTAGATTTACAACCACTCTACTACGAAGCATCCTGGCTCTGATTGCCTTAAACTGCTTCTGTCTCCTGTTTAAGGTGTGCCCATCTTTGTTACATTCTTTCCTGTTCTTGTTATATATATTTTGTCCACTCTTATTCCTTCATATAGTTTGGTTTTTATTTTCAATATGTTGTAATCTTTGTAAGTGGTTTTAAGAAATGACTTTGTCTTCCTACCAGTAGCTCTTTTTTCTTTCACCACTTTTTCTGCATTTTGCCCCTTTTGTGTCTCAGTTCTGCATAGATACTGTAGTTGCTTTTGTTGTTTTTTTGTCCGAGCTTTTGTAGGCATTGTAACTCTGTGTAGTTATGTAGAAATTACTCTGTAAAAAAAAACAAGTATATTTTAATTTTTACCCTAACCAATGTACCAACTACTTTACTACTAACTTACACATAATACCAAAACAGTTTTCATGTTATGTTGCAGTTTTAAATCTACAGATGAACCTAGCTTCATAACTACATGGACTTGCTTCAATATACCAAACCCAAAGTAAAACACAAAACTTCATTTATTAGTTGCCTTTTAACATTATAGCACACTCTCCTGCAACACAGCTGCGCCATGTCTCAGTTCCCACTTATACATGATAAAAGACCAGTTTATCCCTTCTGTAGTAAATTTTAAAATGAACATCAACCAAAGTGTAGAAGTACATACAGTATCTCAATACTGCAAATCCAAAAACACAACATAAGAGCTATTTGTGTGCCTCTCTACCACTGTCTCACTGGTGGATTTAGTGTCTCAGTACTTTTTACTTAGATTCATCAGATTTAAATTTTGGAAAACGATGCATATAAAAATCTGCATATTAATCTCTATCACAGCATATAGCTCACTAATTCTTCAGAGTACATGCAAACAGTGTGTCACAGGTTGCATATATAATTCACCAGATGGCTCTAAAAGACTACATATTCCGTGCCCAGTAACAGCTATTTCAATCTCTAAATTCCTGGGCACTATGTGGGTACTCCGGGGTAAAGCTCTTGTTCGTATTGTTTTATGGCTCTACAGAAGTTTGCTATTCCTATCTACATCACTATAATTGTCTTGTTAATACTGTGACATAGTCGCATTGGCCGATTTAAAGTAATTGTGTATACTTTTTATATTTTTTTAGATAATTGATGTATTTTAATTATGTGCTAATACACTACTTTTTATCACTTTTTGTGATAGTGTATGTACCTTTTTAACTTCTGGCTTTTTTTATTGTTGAAACCTTTTAAGTGTTTTCTATTGACTATATGCACTTTATATTGTTTGTACGTTTATGACCCTGGGGGTCGAAATAAAGTGATTTGACTGATTGACTACATATTACTCACTAAAACTTGTAAATACATGTGTTTGTGGTTGAGTACTTCAATACTCCCTGGATGATTGGATGAGCGGAGCACATAGGTAGTGCCTAGGTGATTCCCTGAGGATATAGGGAGTGCCTGGATGATTCCCTGAGTATGTGGGAACTCGATTGGGTCGTTCCATATCTGCATAGTTGCTGCCTGCATGTTTGCATGAGTATATCACTACTATTTGGGTGTTCGAATGAGTGCATAAGTAGTGATTGAATGATTAGATAAGTGCATAACTAATGCTTCAAAATTCAATGCATGCAGAGATAGTGGTTCGATGAATAAATGAGTGATAGTGTCTGGATGATTAGAAGAGTGCATGCTTAGTATATAGGTGATTTATAGCATGAATGGATAGTGCATACATGATTGTTTAAGTGCATGCATAGCACCTGGCAGATTGGATGAGTGCATGAGTAGTGTTTCAGTGATTGGATGAGTACATGGCTACTGCCCATGGGTTTTTTGCTATAGTGAACAGGTAGTGCCTGGGTGATTAGATAAGTACATGGGTAGTGCCTGGATAATTCAATGAGTGCATTAATAGTGCCTGGATGATTAGATGAGTGCATGACTAGTGTCTGAGTGATTGTATGAGTCCATTGTTAAAGCTTGAGTGATTGGATGAAAGCAAGTCTATTGCACGGGTGATTATATTAGTGCAAGAGTATTGCCTCAGTAATTGAATGAGTGCATAGGTACTGGATGGGTGTTAGGTTCACTGCAATGGTACTGCCTGCATAATTGGATGAGTGCATGAGTAGTGCCTGAGTGTTTGGATGAGTGCATGGGTTGTGCCTCAGTATTTGGATGAGTGCATGGGTTGTAAATGGGTGTTTGGATGAGTGCATGGGTTGTGCATGGGTGTTTGAATGACTGTATAGGTACAGCCTTGGTGATTGTATAAGTGAATGGTTAGTACCTGGGTCATTGGATGAATGCATGGGTAGTGCCTGCGTAGTTCAATGAGTACATAGTAAGTGCCTGCATGATTGGATGAGGGCCTCAGTAGTGCCTGGGTGACTGTGAAAGTACCTCCATTGTGGTTAAATATATAACAGTTGACTATACCTGTGATTCATTGTTTAAGTCCTTCTATCAGTATCAAACTACCGGTTTTAATGCATCTATCCTTTTCTAATGAGCTATGTGTGAGTGAAGTCTAGATATAAAACTTGATATATAATTGGATGCATGGCTCTCTAGGAGCATGCATTGCTCTGTTACTCAGCATGCACATGCACCAGTAAGTTTCTAAAACTGAAAACAACAATTCTCACTTTTTCAAAGTACAAAACCTTTTTGTAATGGCATGTCTACATCCTTTTCCCAAATATTTCTTGTGTGTTTAAAACATGTATTCAGCATTTCTCAAAGAAAAGTTACATGCCAAGTGAAGCTAGCATAAGAACCCCCAAGAGGCATTCTGCACTAGTAACCCTCCTCAATTTTAAACAGAGCATGTTTAAAGAAATATGCCACCCTCACCATATACATGAAATTTGCAAAAGCCTTAAAGAACATAGATCACCATGTAAACGTGTATGTGAATTCATAATAGATATACATCTTCAGGCCATTTTTCCAAAAATATATAGTTCTCTACATCTTAAGTAAACTCAAGAGTCTCATCGTACATTTAACTAGCTACAACCACAAAAACCATATATGACTATCTAAGCATATGCAAGCCGGTCATATAAGTTAAAAACCACATCGAAAAACACTTCCTAATACATACTTAACCAGTATTACTACTTTATAACTCATATACAGGCACATCACATTTTCTTATCTTTTATTTCTGACTACACTACTCCTGTTTAATAATGTGACTAAAAGTACTACAACTTCCAGAATGCAAATAACATAGATGTATCTATTCTGCACATGATGCTTAGACATTTAAAACATTCTTAGTTTTAAATACATACCTCATTGTAACTTTCAACAATGCTATATTGTTGTTTTTCTATAAAGTAAAACATTGAATAAAGGGGCGCTAATTCATTTTCCTCTTACTTCCGAAAACATTAAGTTCTTACATCTTAAACACATACCCTCTGCCAGATACAGGTCATCTGATATATTTTTTCATATCACTGATGATTACAAAGTTATGTACATACCAGTGAATTGAGTTCATAGATTATATTGTTGTTTTATCTCTTTTTAGATAGTTTTGACACTGTTAGGATATGTAAAAACTAAGCACAAGAATGGTACACCACTCTCATACAAAGCAACCATAAAATGGCAACCTCTTTAACATTGCAATCTGTAATCATGAGAAAGGCAGCAAATGAAATCATGTCTTTCATTTTAGACTACTCTATTCCCACTTGTGAATGGTTAGTATCTGTAAACTCTTTCCCTCTCTTTCAAAAAAGATTCCTGTCTATGCGTGTTCACGATGGCTTCGGGATCATTGCGAAAACAAATGGGAGTCCAAACCTATATTTACATTTACTTTTTTAAGATTTAAATGCTGCAGAACAGTTTATTACATAGTCCTGAATTGGAAATTAAACGGTATAATTAGTTACATTTTGTCATAACTCCTCTACTTTTTACAAAATGTTCTGCCTCTTTAACACCCTTCCCCCCAAATACACTTGTAGCTCAGTGTATGTAGCAACCCAGTGGAACCAGTAGGTCACACGTTCACAGCACATTCTTGAAGAACAATGCTGTTTCCAAATGAGGTGCAGCAGGTGTGGTTTACTCCATAGATTCAAAAGCATATCCATGTCTGTATTACATGTCTTTTTAAACAACAGCCAATATTAGGACTTCTTGCTAATGCGTCCAACATACTACCTAATTTTATTCACTTACATGCTGACAGCATCCAATGAAATATATATATATTTTTTTTTAAAGAAAACACCTCCATTTTAACTGCTTTACATTTTGGAAAACTACCTCATTCAGCTCCAGCCTTCTCCTGACTGCTATTGTTCCTTCAATTAAAAATGCTTAGAGTGTGGATTGTTGGCCACAGCTATGTCTATTGTGTTAAAGAGGCTGCAAAAAAGAGTGGTATTGATAGGGACTCGCTTTTGCCAAATATGGAGATTACTTGGTTTGGCCAGAGAGGGTTAAAGTTCCATCAGTTGCTGGCTTTGGTTAAAACCATTGTGGATTGCTGAGCTCCTCACCTCATGATTGTGCACTGTGGTGGAAATGACCTAGACACACTAACTGGGGTAGGGCTGGAAATCCTAATTAAGGATCCCTTTACTGAATTGATGATGCTTTTCCCGCACACTGTCTTGGTGTACTCTAACATATGCCAAAGGTAAAAATGGAAGTGGTCTAATCAATTCAGTCCACAAATTGACAAAGGATGGAAACATGTTAATAAAACTGTTTCTGCATTCCTCAGAGACCATAATATGGGTTCAATCTATAACAACAACGTGAGTTTTGACTTGCATGGAATTTATAGAAATGATGGAGTGCACTTTATAGACAAAGGCAACAGGGTGTTTCGAATTAACCTGAAACTCTGCATCCGGTCTTATGTATAGCTGTCATATGCACACAATCAACACAAAGGCTCTTGTCAGCACCACCCTAGTACCCAAAATATTGTTAATTTTTTTATAAAGATCCTTATTTTTAGTTTTTGGGAATCTTCACGACGACGTCGCAATGGTCAAGAATAAGTCACAAAATCGCAAAACAAAAGCAGACATTCAATGGCCACCAGCACATGCAAAAATAATTACAAAAAAAAAATCCATTCTAAACATTGCACTACACATATTATCATTTAAAGGGTTCTTTAAAAAACAGATTTAAACTCATGTTTTTGCACTAACTTTCTTTAAAAGCCATCTCTAAAACCTTTTTCTGTTTTCACGGTTATTCAGGGTGTTGTAACCAAGTCATTAACTGCAACAATTGCGCCTTTTTCCTAAAGTATAAAACACATATATGCGCACATATTACAGTATTTTGCACACTAGGAGTTTATTACTGCATTGTCTAAAGTCAAATTTTTCTAGTGAGTTTCTATAAAAACCATCTCTAAAACCTATTTTCCATTTTCGCGGTGACGCCGGGAGTCGCAATGATGTCAGTAACCACGACGATCATGCCTTTCTTACAAACTTAAAAATACATATATGCACACATATTAAAGTATTTTTGGCACTAGGGGTTTATTACTGTACAGTTCAAACTCATGTTTATCGAGTGAGTTTCTATAAAAACTGTTTCTAAAACCTATTTTCCGTTTTCACAGTGACGCTGTGAGTCGCGATGACATCAGTATCCGCGATGATCACGGATACGTCACGAGAATGCAAAGCAACAGCAGGAATTCAATAGTCACCCCCACATTAAAAAATGAGCACTATATAATTCATTCTAACCATTACACTAGATACATCTCTATCTAAATAACTCTCTAAAAACATTTATCAGTTTCTCAATATCTCTATAACAGTGTGTATTAATGATTCACTGGGTTATTTGAGTGGGTGCAGAAGTCTCACAGTGGGTCTGTGAATGGGTATATAAATCTGTGAGTAGGTATTTGAGCAGACTCATAAGTCTTTGAGTGAGTCTGTGAGTGGGTGCAAGAGTGTTTAAGTGGGTATCTGAGTGGGTGTATGAGTGTCTGAGGGGTATGTGAATCGGTGTATAAGTGTCTGAGTGGGTATTTCAGTGATTACATGGGTGTGTGGATGGATCTATGACTGGGTGCATATGTTTCTGAGTGGGTCTGTGAGTGGGTGTGTGAGCCTTCGACTGGGTCTGTCAGTAGGTGCATAAGTCTGTGAGTAGGTATGTGAATGGGTGCGTAAGTGTTTGAGTCGGTCTGTGAGTGGCTATTATAGTATCTGTGTGTCTGTATTTGGGTGCATAAGTCTCTGAGTGAGTATGTGAGTGGGTGCATCACTGAGTGGGTATACAAGTGAGTGCATGAGTTTCTGTATGGATATACAAGTGGGTACATGAGTCTCTCAGTGGGTATGTAAGTGGGTGCATGAGTCTCTGAGTGAGACTCTCACTGGGTGTATAAGTCTTTGAGTGGGTATTTGAGTAGGCACATGAGTCTCTTACTAAGTCTATGAGTGGGTGCAACAGTGTCTGAGTGGATACGTGAGTTGGTGTATGAGTGTCTGAGTTGGTTTATGAGTGGCAGTATGAGTCTTTAAGTGGGTATGTGAGTGGGCATGAGTTTTTGAGTAGGTCTGTGAGTGTGTGTATGAATCTCTGAGTGTATATGTGAGTAGATAAGTTTCTCATGGAGTTTCTGACTGGGTGCAAGAGTGTCTGAGCAGGTATGTGAGTGGATGTATGAGTATCTGAGTTGGAATGTGAATGAGTGTATGACTGTCCTAGTGGGTATATGAGTGGATATCCCAGTTTTTGACTGGATCTATGAGTAGGTGCATAAGTGTTTGAGTGGGTCTGTAAGTGAGTGCATGAGTCTTTTACTGGGTCTCTGACTGGGTGTATAACTCTCAGAGTAACTCTCTCAGTGGGTACTTGAGTATCTGAGTGGGTCTGTGACTTAGAGCATACATCTCTGAGTGGGTATTTAGTGGGTGCATGAGTCTCTTAGTAAGTATACAACTGATTGCATGAGTTTTTTTGTGTGTGTTAGTGAGTCAGTGCATGAGTCTTTGAGTGGATATGTGAGTGGGCACATAAGTCTCTGAATGGGTCTGTGACTGGCTGCATGAGTCCTTTAGTGGGTCTATAAATGGTTGCATTTATTTATTTATTTATTTAATGAGTTTTATATAGCGCTGGCTAGACCCGAAGGTATCAGAGCGCTTTACATGAGGTTCCACAAAGTTACAAAATTACATCAGGAAACAGGTTACATCAGTTACTAGTAAAACATTTAAAGAGTATAGAAAATGAGATAAATGGAGCGTAGAAGGGAAAGGGGGTAGAGTGAAGGGGTAGGAGGGAGATACGATGGCGAGACGAAGGAAAGTCTGCCCCAAGGTCGGCTGGGTAGGTGACGGCCTAGGGGGAAGTCCACGGCCCATCTCCTCTTTAGCTATCAGGTAGCTCCACCGGGCATCGGCCAAATAGCAAGGTGCATAAGTCTCTGAGTGGGTATATGAGTAGGCACATGAGTCTTTGAGTGAGTTTATGAGAGGGTGTATAAGTCTTTGTCTGGGTATGTGAGTGGGTGTGTGAATGTCTGAGTAGGTATGTGAATGGGTGTCTGAGTCTGTGACTGGATATATGAGTGGGCGCATAAGTGTCTGAGTAGGTCTGTGAGTGGGTGTGTCAGTCTTTGAATGGGTCTGTACCTGGGTGCCTGAGTCTTTGAGTAGATATGTGAGTGGGTGCATCAATCTATTAGTGAGTGTTGAAGTGGAAGCATAAGTCTCTCAGTGGGTCTGTGAGTCAGTGTGTGAGTATCTGAGTGGGTCTGTGACTGGGTGCATGAGTCTCTGAGTGGGTCTGTGAGTGGGTGCATCAATGTCTCAGTGGGTGTGTGAGTGGAAGCATAAGTCTCTCAGTGGGTATGTAAGTGGGTGTGTGAGTGTCTGAGTAGGTCTGTGAGTGGGTGCATAAGTGTCTGAGTGGGTCTGTGAGTAGGTGTATCAGTCTTTGACTGGGATTGTACCTGGGTGAATGAGTCTCTGAGTAGATATGCGAGTGGGTGCATCAATCTATCAGTGGGTGTGTAAGTGGGAGCATAAGTCTCTCAGTGGGTCTGTGAGTCAGTGTGTGAGTGTCTGAGTGGGTCTGTTACTGGGTGCATGAGTCTCTGAGTGGGTCTGTGAGTGGGTGCATCAATATCTCAGTGGGTGTGTGAGTGGAAGCATAAGTCTCTCAGTGGATCTGTGAGTGGGTGCATGAGTGTCTGAGTGCATCTGTGAGTTGGTGCATGAGCCTCTGAATGCTTATGTGAGGACACACATGGGTCTCTGAGTGAGTCTGTGAGTCGGTGCATTAGTGTCTGAGTGGGTATGTGAGTGGGTGTATGAGTGTGTGAGTAGATATGTGAGTAGGTACATGAGTCTGCGACTGTGACCAGCAAGGGTGTGTTGTGTATATAGATATAGATACTTTGTGTTTTATATTTACACCAATATTTACAAAGACGTTTCGATAGTCGCAATGTCCCCACAACGGTACACAGGGGGCCACGCTACCGTTTGCGGCAATGGTGTGAATATTGTGCGCCATTAAAAAAATCAATTTTGGACACATAACTTGTGTCACTAACACACCCATTTATCAAACATGGGGTCAAAGTACCTCCACCCTGACCCCTTATGGTAGCTTTCACAGAAATTTCCAGTCCCGGGTACTGCTCCCGATCAATAAAATGGCAGCCGCAACTTTCTGTTTAGGTTGCGCCCAGCCAATCACAGCATTCCCGTTGGCGTGCGGATTCGCGATTAATCTTCTAAAAATATCCGTAGCCAGAGATATAATTTTCAACTTAAATTTCTCAAGATCTACGGAACGGATTTGCACCAAATAACAAAAATCACAAACTGCGTAACAACCCCTACCTTTCTACCAAATTTGGTGTAAATGCATTTAGCGGTTCAGGCTGTAGTCATGTTGACAGGTTCCTATGGGAATTAACATTATAAATGCACCCTTTTTTCAACACCATTTTTCTCAGCCCCCACTTCACAAATCACCTCGAAACGTTCCATGTGTAATAAGAATCACCGGATCACTTTTTCTGGGAAATGTTATGAAGATTCGTCAAACGGCGCCAAAGATATAGGCAAGTCAAAAAACACTTTTCCTATGGAAACATGGCCCTAACAATAACTACCTACTGGCGTCTGCCAGTAAGTAATATATAT
The DNA here is from genome assembly GCA_963921515.1 of Calotriton arnoldi. Classification (NCBI taxonomy): domain Eukaryota; kingdom Metazoa; phylum Chordata; class Amphibia; order Caudata; family Salamandridae; genus Calotriton; species Calotriton arnoldi. The sequence goes on from CAWUFW010021518.1 coordinate 49,808, forward strand.
ATATATATATTCACTGAAAAAACCATAGGTTTCAGGCACGTTATAGTTAGAAATTAGCATTTAAAAAATCTTAGAATTTCACTGAAAAAACCATAGGTTTTAGGGACAGTTATACTTAGTTGGACATTGCACTCGTACAAAACCTGTGAAATTCACCCGTTATAGTTAGTTCAGCTAACTATAACTCGCGCCCCGCAATGCACTGCTGATGACGTCACATATTACATCACTCATGACATGGTCAGTGACATCACTGATGACATCACTGATGACATCTCAAATGACATCACTGATGACATCACTGATGACATCATCCATGTGATAATTTGATGCATCTTCTCACACCCTAATATAATCTTTGATACACCCACTCTAAACTACAGACTGCCATTCTCAAAACCATACACACGCCCCGTGGCGCGTTTTAAGTAGGGGGATTAAGTCTTTTCTACCGAGGCACAAGATGGCTGCCAACACTTCCTGGTTTGGAGTGTTGACAGCCAATTAGCATACAGCTCGTGATCGGGAGGGTGCGCGGACCCTACGCGGCCATAGATATATATGTGATTTAACTTTTGATTTTCTCAGGAACTACTGAACGGATTTATACCATTTAAGCAAAAGGCACGACTCTGAACCAAGGGCTACCTTTTGCCAAATTTGGTGTAATTTCATTCAGCAGTTCGGGCTGTAGATGCGTTGAAAGGTTCCTATGGAAAATTGCATGGGGAAAACACGTTTTGGGACCCCCCTTTTTTTCTCGGCCCCCGTTTGATGAATCACCCCGAGACTTTCAAGATAGGAGCGGACCGGAGCGGGCCACAAAGTTTGAAAATTTCACGAAGATTCGTCAACCGGCGCCAAAGTTATTTCAAATAGAATGTTGCGGATTTCCTATGGAAAATAGGTCCTAACTATAACTATCTACTGGCGACCGCCAGTAGATAATATATATATATATATATATATATATATATATATTCACTGAAAAAACCATAGGTTTCAGGCACGTTATATTTAGAAATTAGCATTTAAAAAATCTTAGAATTTCACTGAAAAACCATAGGTTTTAGGGACAGTTATACTTAGTTGGACATTGCACTCGTACAAAACCTGTGAAATTCACCCGTTATAGTTAGTTCAGCTAACTATAACTCGCGCCCCCGCAATGCACTGCTTATGACGTCACATATTACATCACTCATGACAAAATGATGGATTTTATGTGGAAAGAGGATTATTTGTTGATTACACTGGATGTAACCTCATTGTATACTTCAATCAGACATAAGGACGGCCTCAGAGCCTTGCAATATTATCTATCAAGGAGGGGGCCTGAACATGCGGAACATACTAATATGTTGATTAACATGGTGGAAAGCTGTTTAACAAATAATATCTTTATGTTCCAAAATGCATTTTTTCAACAAGCAAGGGTGTCGCCATGGGAGCCAGCTTCTCCCCCAGCTATGCATGTCTTCACATGGGCTGGTGGGAGGAGTTGGTTCTCATGAAAGAACACATTAATGCCATGACCTACAATGTAAAGGTATGGTGGAGATTTATAGACGATTTGTTTATGGTCTGGCATGGCACCCAAAAAGATGCAGAAATGTTTATTTCACAAATTAATAAGAACCAACTTAATTTACATTTCACTGCTTGCATCAGTAAAACCAATGTTAACTTTTGGATGTTGAAGTGTACACAAATGAGGATAGGCTTGAGACAAGACTCCACAGGAAGCCAACGGCTGGCAATGCTATATTACATGCCAGCAGCGCACATCCAGGACATCTGGTACAAAGCATACCGTATGGCGAGCTGCTACGGTTAAAACGTATTTGTAGCAATGAGAAAGATTTACAGAAGGCGCAGACTGAATGCTTAACCAGATTCACAGAGAGGGGCTATAGTAAAAATGCTTAATCGCTGCCCTAAATAAAAGTAATCAAGTGTCGAGGACGACTCTTCTTAAAAAGAAAAAACAGTTATAAATGACGAAGTCGATACATCAGACAAATTTAGATTCATCTTAAATTTTAATCAACAAGAAGGTGCGGTCAGAAAGATAATTATGAAAAACTGGCACCTTATCCGTCAAGATCCAGTAATTGGTGAATCAGTCCCTGTAAGACCTGCAATAACATACAGCAGGGGTACATCAATGAAAGATGTCTTAGTCAATAATGACCCATGCGGCCCATTGGTAAAAAACACATGGTTGAGTCAAAGACTGGGATTTTTCAAGTGCAAAATTTGCAAAGCCTGCCAACATGGAATATCAATGACAAGTTATACGACTCCATTTGGCGGGAAAGACAGAATTATAGACAAAGCATTAAATTGCAAAACGGACCATGTGGTATATGTGCTGGAATGCCCCTGTAAACTAAAATATATAGGGAGCACCATTTTACAGGGGCACAAAAGGGTGCTCCAGCACATAAGAGCCATTAAAAATAATGACCAAACATATCCCGTGGCGCGCCATTTTAACGAAAACCATGGTGGCAATGTTAAGGATCTTAAATATTATTTTATTGATTCGATCCCCATAAATAAAAGAGGAGGGGATCGGGTAAAGGCCCTTCAGTAAACTAGAAATGCACTACATTTTAAATCTTGATACCAAACACCCTAAGGGGTTAAACACCTCAGTAGGAATTGCATGCTAGTCTATATTAATTGAATAAACAATTAAAAAAATTCTAAGTAATCCCGGGACTGATCAATAAACTGAAGACTTTTAAAAGTATTAAAAGAAAATAAGAAAATATATGATTTCCAATGAAATTGAGTAAAGCCGTCCTTCTATCCTTAAATTTTAACTCACTTTATTTACACAGTTTTTACACATATAAATCAATTTTAGAATAGTATGTCACTTTCCTTCTTTTAAATATTTATAATCACACATAGAAATAGCAGAGGAATCGTAATATAAGGTGCTCATGAAGGGAATCTCTTAGTCCAAGAGCGTAAATGTTGGCATATTTAGTCCTTATCCTCTAAAAATATCTGAGGTACTCATATGTAGATTAGATCAAATCAGCAAGTTAGAACGAGACATTTATGTATTTATTTATTGTTGTTGAATGGTATATGGATATTTATTTATACATATCATGAATTGTATATTTATAGATTTTATTGAACTTGACATTTACAAATCTATTTTATTATTTATTGATTCATGGAGCAATTGATAATATGTAATATATATTGTTAACATTGGGGTCGGAACTACAAACATATAATTAGTGCATTAGTGCATCGTATAACAGGACTAATTTAAATGCTTTCGAATGCCTTGAGGATAAATTTTACTCTCTTTCTTTCCATGAATTCAACTGCTGTTGATAGGCACTGGTCACTTTAAGTCACAATCACGTGATGGTGAAAAGGCAAAAAAAGTTAAGAAAAGAAAAAAAGTTTGGTGTATTTAAAGAAACTGTTGTAATGTGGAGCGCGTCATGTGATCAAGTCCCCTGGGAGGGACGAAACGCGTCATGGCTGCTGCATTTGTTTGGGAGCAAGAATAAACATTGCAGAATTTGAATTTGGTGGTTCGTGTCGTTCTTGCGTGTTTGGTAATGACGCAACTGGAAGGAGTATTCTGTGATATATATATATATATATATATATATATATATATATATATATATATATATAAATAATCCCCAACCTTATCTGATTGAAGAACCAGCACTCGCCATCGTGGGGGTTCTCTCGTTTATTGCGCAGGCTTCAATAGACCCATGGACAAAACAGGAACGCGTTTCGGCAGTCAAGCTGCCTTTCTCAACCTATAAATATATATATATATATATATATTACCTACTGGCGGTCGCCAGTAGGTAGTTATAGTTAGGACCTATTATCCATAGGAAATTCGTAACATTCTTTTCCCAATAACTTTGGCGCCGGTTGACGAATCTTCGCGAAATTTTCAAAATTTATGGCCCGCTCCGGTCAGCTCCTATCTTGAAAGTTTCGGGGTAATTCGGCAAGCGGGGGCCGAGAAAAAAGGGGGGTCCCAAAACGTGTTTTCTCCATGTTAATTCCCATAGGAAACTTTAGACACGGCTACAGCCCGAACTGCTGAACGGAATTGGCAAAAAGGTAGTGATTGGTTCAGAAAGCACCCTTTTTTTTAAATGGTGTAAATCCGTTCAGTAATTCCAGAGAAATTTAAAAAATAAGAGTCAAAAAATCAATTTCCCATAGGAAACTTTATGCAAGGCTACAGTCGAAACTACTGAACGGATTTACCCCAAATTTGGCAAAAAGGTACTGCTTGGCTCAGAAAGCGACCTTTTTAAACATGGTGTAAATCCGTTCAGTAGTTGCTGAGAAAATCAAAAATAAAAGTTTCGATATTTAGAGGCACAGAGGATCTGCGGACCCTCCCGACTACGAGCTTCATGCTAATTGGCTGTCAACACTCCAAACCAGGAAGTGTTGGCAGCCATCTTGTGCCTCGGTAGAACCGAGGCACAAGAAAACAGAAAAACTAAGGCGCAAAACAAGAAAAGGGGGCAGGGTAGAAACACCCTGACCCCCTAGGCCTGCTCAGGGCCCAAAAAAGCATTTTTGTTTTTAAAAACCCGCGAGATGCGCGGAGGATCCGCGGATCCGGCTCCGAAAATAAAAAAAATTAATTAGCCCCTGGGTGGGCCAAGTCCCGGGGGCATGCCCAAAATAGAAACGAATTTGAAATATCATTGTGGGGCCCAGGGGGACCCCGCAGCCCCGGGGACTGCCACCCCCTGGGGCTTTGATTAATTATTTGTGGGGGGTACACTGCCCCCCCCCGCAGCCCCGGGGACCGCCACCCCTCGGGGCTTCTTTTTTTTTTTAAGAAATACCTGTGTGGGGGGGCTTGAGCCCCCCCACACGCCCCAGGGACCGCCACCTCCCCGGGGCTCTAATTATTCAAATTTGGGGGTCCTGAGCCTCGGGGACCATCACCTCCCCAGGGCTTTGTAAATGGTGGGAGGGGGCTGCGCGGCCCCCCTCCTGGAGCCAGTGATGGCCCTGGGGACCGCCACTCCCCAGGGCCGGCTCCTGCAGTGTCCCGGGGAAACCTGCTCTCGCTTCAATGAAGCAAATCAGATTGCTTTTCCACACGGGGAGCTGCATGTTAGCAGCTCCCCATGTGGAAAAGCAAAGCCGGCTCCCGTAGGATGCAGGGAGCCGGCGGGACCGTGGGGGGATTGGGGACCCCCCCACAGACCCCAACGGACAGGGCCGGCCCTGGGGGATGGGGTCCCCGGGGCCAGAATTGGCCCGGGAGGGGGGCCACGTGGCCCCCCTCCCTGTTTAAAAAAAAAAAAAATGGAGAGGCCAGGCCCCGGGATGGGGTCCCCGGGCCGTATTTGGCCTGAGGAGGGAGCCACGCGGCCCCCCCAAAAAAAAACCAAAAAGAATGGCCAGGCTCTGGGGGATGGGGTCCCCGGGCAAAGATTGGCTCGGGAGCTGGAGCCACGCGGCCCCCTCCCCCAAAATAAAAAAAAAACAAGAGGCAGCGCCCGGGGATGGGGTCCCAGGGCTAAAGAGCCTCAGGAGGGGGGCCACGCAGCCCCCTCCTTTGTAAATATATATATTTTTTTAAAATAAAGTGGCCATGCCCCGGGGGTGGGGTCCCTGGGGCCGAAAATGGCCTCGGGAGGGGGGCCCACGCGGCCCCCTTCCCGATTTTAAAAAAAAGAATAGGGGTCAGGCCCTGGGGGATGGGGTCCCCAGGGCCCAAAAAACAGGAAAGGAAGGGGGGCCACACAGCCCCCCTTCTATAAAAAAAAAAGGAAAAAAAAGCCTCCAGTAAACGCCACTGCGCTGCATTGCAGAGAGGTAGCCCAGACCATGGCCCTTTTTACACCACTCTGCAACGCAGATCTGTGGCGCTTACTGGAGGTAAGTGGTGGGCTAGTTGGCCCCCAGGGACCCTCAGGACTCAAGGGGACTTAATCCCCCAATTTACAACGCACCAGGGGTGCGTTTGCGCAGTGGTGCAGGGAGGGGCGTGGCCTGATGTCACAAGTGTGCAACGCGCCTCTGTGGCGCGTTTTAAGTTGGGGAATTAAGTCCCTTGAATCCTTAGGGTCCCTGGGTGCAACTAACCCACCAGGTACATCCAGTAAGTGCCACAGAGTTGCATTGCAGAGAGGTGTAAAATGGGGCATGGCCTTGGACCACCTCTCTGCAACGCAGCTCTGTGGTGCTTACTGGAGATACATTGGGGGCTAGTTGGAGCCAGGGACTCTCAGGATTCAAGGGGACTTAATCCCCCAACTTAAAACGTGCCAAAGGGCGCCTTTGCACAGTGGTAAAGGGAGGGGGCGGGCCTGAGGTGACATGTGTGCAAACACGCCCTGTGGCGCATTTAAAGTTGGGGGAATTAAGTCCCTTAATTCTGTGGGCTTCTGGGGCCAACTAGGCCACCAGGTTTCTCCAGTAAGCGCCAGAGGCCTGCGTTGCAGAGAGGTGGTCCAGGCCATGCCCTTTTACACCTCTTGCAACGCAGCTCTGTGGCGCTTACTGAGATACCTGGTGGGCTAGTTGGACCCCAGGGACCCTCAGGACTCAAGGGGACCTAATCCCCCAACTTAAAACGTGCCATGGGCGTGTTTGCACAGTGGTGAAGGGAGGGGCGGGCCTGAGGTGGTGTGCAAACACGCCCTGTGGCGCATTTTCAGTTGGGGAATTAATTCCCCTTCAATCCTGAGGGCCTCTGGGGGCCAATCTAGCCCACCAGGTGCTTCCAGTAAGCGCCACAGAGCTGCGTTGCAGAGAGGTGGTCCAGGCCATGCCCCTTTACACCCCTCACTGCAACGCAGCTCTGTGACGCCTACTGGAGGTACCTGGTTGGCTAGTTGGACCCCAGGGACCGGCAGTATTCAAGGGGAGTTAATCTCCCAACTTAAAACAGCCACAGGGCGTGTTTGCACACATGTCACCTCAGGCCCCCCCTCCCTTCACCACTGTGCAAACGCGCCCCGTAGCGCGTTTTAAGAGGTAGTTTTAATCCCCCTGCCCTATTATGTACTAGGGACTTACAGAGGAGGTCATGCTAATCACAGGGGTACCCCAATGCATAGTGTTCCCTAGTGTATGTAGGTGTTTTCACTGTATTCTAAGTGTCTTTTAGCATAGCACTGGCTCTAGGCCTGGTTAGTCAGAGTCAGTTACCACCAGTACCCGTCTGAAAAAGTTGTGGGCACAGGATGATTTTGGAACAAGGCCTCTTTCTGCTCCTCTGTTGGTTCTTTCTGCATATGTCTTGCTTCTTCCTGCACTTTTCTTCGTCTTTGTGGACTTCTGTTGCTTCTTTCTGCATTTCTTTGCTTCTTTCTGTGCGTTTTTTCTTCTTTCTTCACATGTCCTACCTCTGTAGGCATAGTTAGAAACTAGCATTTGAAAAACCTTGAAATTCACTAAAAACCATAGGTTTCAGGCACGTTATAGTTAGAAATTAGCATTTAAAAACCTTTGAAATTCACTGAAAAACCATAGGTTTCAGGCACGTTATAGTTAGAAATTAGCATTTACAAAACCTTAGAAATTCACTGAAAAAACCATAGGTTTTAGAGAAAGTTATAGTTAGTTGGACATTGCACTCGTACAAAACCCGTGAAATTCCCCCGTTATAGTAAGTTCAGCTAACTATAACTCGCGCCCCCGCAATGCACTGCTGATGACGTCACATATTACATCACTCATGACATGGTCAGTGACATCACTGATGACATCACTGATGACATCTCAAATGACATCACTGATGACATCACTGATGACATCATCCATGTGATAATTTGATGCATCTTCTCACACCCTAATATAACTTTTCATACACCCACTCTAAATTACAGACTGCCATTCTCAAAACCATAGATGCTCCAATACCAATAACTACATACCCACTCACTGATTCTTAGGCCTACACACACACATCCACTCACTCACCCATACAGTCACTCATACTTATGGTCACTCAGTACAGGACTATCATATGCACTCATACACTTATATAGAAACTTACACACTGCCACTGATCCATAGAGGTACTCACACACCTAGTCAATCATGCAAATAATTAATCACACAGCCATTTACTCACCGATACAGTTATACACACACCAGCTCACTTACTCATACAAATACTACCACATTCTTACACTCTTATACAATCACTGATACAAGCACACACTCATCCATACAACCACTCTCACAATCACACACTCTCACTTATAGCCATTTGTATACTCCAACACACATATATACTGCCTTTCACATATGTAGTTACTCACACATGTACCACTGAGATATACATTCACTCACTAACACACCCATACACACACTCACCCACCCATACAGTCCATCACAGATGCACTCTTGAAACCATGCACCCAGTGACTCACCCACTCACACATCTATGCACAGAGTCACACACACCCCACCCACACAAACACTCAGGCACCCATACAGATACTCAGACAACCAATCGATAACCCATATAGACACTCATGTAGCTATTCACAAACCCATGCAGCCACTTACACACCAACAGACACACGGATACAGACATTCACACAGTTTACTCACTAACCCATGCATTCAGAAAGATACGTTTAATCACTCACTTATAGAGTCAGTCACGCACCTACTGAATCAACCATACAGACACTTATACACCCACTCATTCTTCAATACGCCTTTCCCTAAATATATTAAACATATTTAAACTTTACAGAAACACACAGTCACTGGATGATGTCATCAGTGATGTCATCAGTGATGTCATTTGAGATGTCATCAGTGATGTCACTGACCATGTCATGAGTGATGTAATATGTGACGTCATCAGCAGTGCATTGTGGGCGCATGTTATAGTTAGCTGAACTAACTATAACGGGGGAATTTCATGGGTTTTGTACGAGGGCAATGTCCAACTAACTATAACTTTCCCTAAAACCTATGGTTTTTTCAGTGAATTTCTAAGGTTTTTTAAATGCTAATTTCTAACTATAACGTGCCTGAAACCTATGGTTTTTTCAGTGAATATATATATATATATATCAGAACCAAAAGACTCTCAGACTTCCGTGTGGCGAACAGAGAGTAACGGACACCAAAGGTAGGATGGCAAGATTTATTCCTCACACTCCTCCGCTTATTTATATAAAGCTCACTTCCACCAGCTGCTGCCGAACTCATGGCGGGTGCCTTCTCATTAGGCCTGGGCGTCAAATTCCGCTCGCCTCGAGGAATTTGCGGAATTTAGGCAATTTTGCGTTCCGCGGAGAACGCAGAATTGCCATCAATTCCGCGATCCGCGGCGTAGCGGAATTATTTTCTTGTTCGCGCTTTAAAAATGCGTTCTAGCGCGCGCGATAGCGACTTACTGGGATTCCTGCGTTCGCCGACGAGTTTTCCTATCCATTCGCGTGCGCCACGAGATTTTGGTAGCCGGCCACGCGATCCCGCGAGAGTTTGCGATCGCGAACACGTCATTCGCCGCGCCATCGGACACTGCGAGAGTGTGCGATCGCGAACACTTCATTCGCCGCGCCATCGTGCACTGCGAGAGAGATTGCGATCGCGAACACGTCATTCGGGCGCGCCATCGGACATCCGGCAGAATGTTGGTAAAGCTCGCGATCCCGAACACGCAAAATTTTCAATCTGGAGAAGAATAATATCTCAAGCAGCATAAAACCTTCTATAAAATGATGATTTGGATGAAAAAAAACTCAGATTGATATTTGGCTGTCCTTTTTTGTCAAAGTTTTTGGGGGGGAGAGGGAGGAAGTGCCACAGAGTCTCCAACTTCCTGTTCCTGTCCAGCAGGCTCCTCCCAGTGCTTTGTCCATCTCCTGTTCATTTTTCACTTGGATTTGAGCTGCAAGGATCACTCTTTGTGTCTGCTGCATAATTATCATTGGATTTGAGGACTTTTGGATTTGAGATTTTACAAGTAAGTTGGTGTTGTTTGATTGGGGCATTGCAGTTGCTGCAACTACAATTTTGGTACTTTTCATCATTTTTAAAAATAAATAGTTGTGGGTAGCCAGTAGGCCCAGAGCTAGTCATGGGTGGGTGCATGATGAAACATGATGAAACAACTGTTCCTTTGCTGTGTGATGTATTTATTTATTTCAAACATCATTTAGGGCACATGGATGGCATTGGATTGAATTGCAAAATGTATATTTTTGGGTGTATTTCAGTTTTTTGGGTGTGTGTTAAATAAATGCCTTAGTTGTGTGTGGTGTGTTGCAGGCCTTGTTTAGCCCTGTGGATTTTCGTTTTTGCATTTTATTGCATTACAGGCAAAGCAGTGTGGTTTAGCATGCAGCCTTTGCCTGGCTATTATAGGCCTGTTTTCAGTACATTGTTTTCCAGGCCTCCTGCTTGTTGCTTGTGATTTGTGAGTGTCCATGTGGCTGGTAGCCATTTCTGGTGTGAGTTATAAGTGTGCTGCTTTTGCCATATAGGCCTGCATGTGTTTCCTTTGTGGCCTAGGCTTCTTGTTGTGGTCCTGGCCATGAGGCTGGCGGCCATTTTGAAGCCAGGCAGTGTGCTTTTGCCATAGGCCTGCATTGTATGTCTTCAGTTTCTTGTTGTTGTGGGCCTGGCCATGAGGCTGGAGGCCATTTTGAAGCCAGGCAGTGTGCTTTTTGCCATAGTCCTGCATTGTCTGTCTTCAGTTTCTTGTTGTGGTGGGCCTGGCCATGAGGCTGGAGGCCATTTTGAAGCCAGGCAGTGTGCTTTTGCCATAGGCCTGCATTGTCTGTCTTCAGTTTCTTGTTGTTGTGGGCCTGGCCATGTGGCTGGTGGCCATTTTGAAGCCCGGTAGTGTGCTTTTATCCATAGGCCTGCAAGCTTGTGGCCTAGTCTGCCAACAGGCCTTTCATCCAGTAGGCTCCGAGGTAGTCAGGGGTGCATGAAACAACTGTTTCTGTGTGTTCTGTTGAATTTAAACATCATTTAGGGCATGGATGGCATTGGATTGAATTGCAAAATGTGTATTTTTGGGTGTATTTCAGTTTTTTTGGGTGTGTGTTAAATACATGCCTTAGTTGTGTGTGGTGTGTTGCAGGCCTTGTTTAGCCCTGTGGATTTTCGTTTTTGCATTTTATTGCATTACAGGCAAAGCAGTGTGGTTTAGCATGCAGCCTTTGCCTGAGCTATTATAGGCCTGTTTTCAGTACATTGTTTTCCAGGCCTCGTGCTTGTTGCTTGTGATTTGTGAGTGTCCATGTGGCTGGTGGCCATTTCTGGTGGGAGTTATAAGTGTGCTGCTTTTGCCATTTAGGCCTGCATGGTTTTCCTCTTGGCTTACTGCTTCCATCCATCCCCTTTGCCAGCTACAGCTCCCTGAATGATGTGATGAGCAAATAATTTAATGCCAAACAGGGTCCACTTCCATTACATTTGTATTTTTGTTGTTGTTCCTCTTCTTTCCTATCCTTCCTGAGAGTGTACACAGTATACCATGAAAGCCCTTGTTGACAAAGTCTCACAAATGGCTACACTAAGTTATATATTTTATTTGCTTGTTTGTACTAGTAGTAATTGAACCACAACAACAAATGCAACATTTCACTGATGTTCTTCTCCTGGCTTCTTTGCTTTTAGGTGCACAAAAAGACAGAGGAGGAGGTGTCATCATCATCACCCGTTGTACTGCCAGACAGAAGTCCTGCTGCGCACCACGTCACGTCCACGTGTGACCACAGACATCTCTGCAACTTGTGCACCTGCGTCCTGCTGACATCTGAAGAAGATGGCCCCAAAGAAAGGTACCAGGTCCTCCAGTACCAAGAAAGTAGCCAGTGAGAAGAAGAAGGAACAGAAGAAGGAAGTGGCACTTGCCAAGACTGGTGTGCCGCCCGATGTGTTTTTTGGGAAAAGAAAACTTATGCCTGCAGCAGCGGTGTCTGGCGGGGACCAAGCTGGGAGCAGCACCTCCGCATCAGCGGGCCCACCCCACCAACCTAGGCCCAAGCCCATGAGTGTGGCAGAGGTAGCCAGTCTACTAACGAGCAGTGATGTTGAAATGTCATTATCGCAAAGTAGTACCCAATCCATACACTCGCAGGTGGAAACTCAGCAGATAAGTGGGCAACCACAGCAACAGCCGCAAACACAGCCGCAACCGCAGCCCCAACCGCAGCCCCAGCCGCAACCCCAGCCGCAACCACAGCCCCAACCACAGCCGCAACCACAGCCGCAACCACAGCCGCAACCACAGCCGCAGCCCCAACCACAGCCGCAACCACAGCCCCAACCACAGCCGCAACCACAGCCGCAACCACAGCCCACAATAGTAGTTGTTCCACCTGAAGTAGGGGCAGTTCAGGAAATCAAGCTTTTTGCAGACAAAGAGGAGCAAGCCTCTGTTTCAGAAGATCCATTGTCTTCCAGACCCCCAGCAAGGAAAAGGAGGGTTAGTCCATCAACTTCTTCTTCAAGCCCCGCTTCTGATGATCTAGATGCCACTTGGAAGCCACCAGCTCAGTCTGAGAGTGATGCATGCCACAAGACAAGGCTAGTGAAAAGGGAGGTTCCAGAAAGCCTTAAAGTTATGGAGGTAGATGTAGACGAGGGGGGTGATGATGATGAAGAGCCAGTCATCATGAACATCACTCCCGGGCCAGAGGAGATGGAGACCAACATTATTAGACTATCCAAAATCGCTGCGAGGGATGTAGCACGGATACCACCAACACAGGTAACACCAACATGACCTCCAGCTTCCTTATTTGCCTTTGCAAAGGCCCGGCAGGGACCAACATCCAGCACAACCATTACCTCAGTAGGTAGTGGTGATGTAACTGCACAGAGTCAAATTCCAGGCACACCCTCCAGTTCATCTGGTATTGAAAGTGGCACCTCTAGCAGCGCCAGAAAGTTCTCCTCCCCAGTTTGGGACTTCTTTTCAGTTAGCAGTAAGGAGGAGAACATTGCTATATGCTCAATTTGTCAGCAGGCTGTTAGGCGGGGTAAGCTTGGTACAAACTATGGTACCGGAGGACAAACAAGTCATCTCAAAAAACACCACAGTATCAAGTGGGAGGCTCACCTACTTCACTTAGAAAAAGTAAAACTGGACCCATTGCTGTTGTTGGGGATGAAGAAGTAGGGGAAGATATGATTGCGGTGGAAGGTCAACGAGAGGGAGACATTTCTAGCCCTATCCCCAGCAGTGTAGTGGTACCACCCACATCCTCAGCAACATCTCAGTGGCACCGTAGTAAGAGTCAGCCTGAGACACCAAGGCAACCGAGTACTGCAGTGAGAAAAAGTGCCGCGTCGTTGAGCCTAACTGGGTTCAAGAAGACAGCTGCACCACAAAGGAAAATATTCCAGCCTACCATTGACAGCATGCTTAGGTCGGAGGGTCAGTGCCAACGCAACCACCCAATGGCACGGTTGTACAATGCGAAGCTGGCTAAAATGTTAGCGCTGGACCTTCTCCCTTTTTCATTTGTGGAAGGGGTGGGTTTCCTTGAATTTGTGTCAGCCATCTGCTCTAAATGGAAGGTTCCCAGCCGGTCCTATTTCGCCAGAGTTGCTGTTCCAGCACTACATCACGATGTGCTGGAATTTGTTGGACAAGCTTTGCAGCAGAGTGCTGTTCACAAAATCCACCTGACAACAGACATGTGGACCAGTTGCCAAGCCACTGATTACACTGATTACATGAGACTGGGTCTCTTTTGTGGGGGTTAGAGAAAAGCTATCTGATGTAGGTGCTGTTGACACAGCTGAGATTTTTAATGCTACTCGGAAACATGCAACTGTAGCCATGTTTGCCATGGAGAAATCTCATACTGCTGCAAACATTTTGGAAGAGTTTAACAGCAAGGTCTTTGAATGGCTGCGTCCAAGAGGGCTTAACATTGGTTTTGTTGCCACGGATAATGGCAGTAATGTACTTAAGGCCATGGAGGTTGGTGCCTATTTCAGGGTCCTGTGTTTGGCGCACTGCATTAACATTATAGTTCAAGACTTTCTGAAAAAAGAACCCATAGTCAGCAACTTACTGACCACCTGCCGCAGAATATGCACTCATTTCAGTCATTCTTTTAAAGCCCGGAAGCAGCTGAGGATCATTCAACGTGACTATAGAATGCAAGTCAAAGCACTCATCCAGGAGGTGGCAACACGTTGTAATTCAACGTTTTACATGCATGACCGTCTGTTTGAGCAGTACAGACCAATCAATGAATATGTCATGCGAAGGGCGGATGCTACTGTGAAAGGCATGACCCTTCAGTTGGACCGATGGTGCCTAGTTAAATGCCTGACAGAGATGCTTCTTCCTTTCGAGGTCTTCACACGTGAAGTCAGCAAGGAGGACTGTACTATGGGCCAATCTATCCGATTGTTGCACATGCTAGAGCAACAGCTGAAGGAGGTGTCTGAAGCGTACATAGGTGTGGAGGAAAAAAAAGAAGCATATGAGTTGGTGGAGAGCTTATCATGTCGCTTAACTGAAAATGCAAGGGTGCAAACTAAGATTTTGTCACAAGAACATTACATTTGTGCCACAATTCTGGATCCACGGTACAAATCGGCACTGAACAGTAAGACATTGCTCCATTTTTCAGAAGTGGATGTTGCCCGGTACAAAACTTGGATAGCTGAGGCAGCCAGTAAATTGGAAAATGAACGGCTGGTAATTAAAGGCCCGCTACTCAAACCCACAACAAGTACTGCAGCAGGGCATCCGGCGTCAAGTTCAACTTCAGAGCCTGAGGGCAGTGCATTTGGTTCACAGCTGTCACCAACACCAACACTATCGACAACAGCAAGAACCGGATCATCAGCCCCAGTTAAAACGGCACAGGATTGGTATTTACAGCAAGGACTTGCTAGGTCCAGTGCTGATGCAAAGACAAAAGAGGCCGAACAAAGTGTAGCACCCCTGAACATTGACTGGATGGTCCAGGCCTACCTGGAGGACCCAACAGAGGTCTACATTGATCAAAACCCATTGCAGTATTGGTATGGCAAAAGGGGCCAATGGCCAGTGCTCAGCAGGCTGGCGATAAACTATCTGGCTTGCCCTGTCTCAAGTGTCTCTTCTGAACATGTTTTCAGTGCTGCTGGTTCCATTGTAACAGTGAAAAGGACCAGTCTCTCACCCAAAAATGTAGAGAGGTTAACCATGATCAAAATGAATCAACAATTTATACCACCGAATTACACAATACATGAATCAACGCAGGAAGATGAGGACAGCTGCTCAGGTGATGGAAGTAGCGTGTTAGATGCTGATTACCTACTTCTGGTTGAACCCCCAGAGTTTGAGGATGAGCTATACTTCCCTGACAACTAGGCTTCCACTTCTTACTGTCGTCCTCCCTTATTTACTTTTATTTGTGTGTCTGTCTTTCTGGTTGGAAACTTCAAATCACAACAAATCCATCACCACCGTCTTCGTCTTTTATTGCCATATATGAGTTTCAGCTGTCTGCATTTCAGTCCACTCCTCCGAGTCCTGCTCCTCCATCCTCCTGAATCACCCTAAATCTATTGCCCTCAAGCCAGATGATGATTGGATGTAGCATAATCGAAGAAAAAAGAAAATCTTGCCTCATTGAGTCTCTCCAAAAGAAGTGAAACATGATGATGACTACTATAGCTATCCTCCTTTCCGAGCCGAGAGAGACTGCCCATTAACTGAAGATGAGAAGGAACAGGTAAAGAATGATGACATGCATTGGACGCTGACTGAGTGATTTGTGTTGTTGTTGTTTGTTGTGCATGAAGTTAATTCATTGTGTACTATTATCTAATCTACACACTAAAAGTAACTCAATGCAATGTTTGTTTCCATTCTTTTTTTTTTATAACAAATTTCTACTTCTACTGCAGGCCGATCCATTGCATTTTGAATATGGAAAGGGGACTCAATCTGTACACTGCACACTGAGTTGGACAACACACCATGATGATGACCACAGTGACATAATATCTTCGCAGTCACTTAGTATGATCCGAGACGATTGATGGAATAACTCAGGGCGTTTCATGAGTGCCATAAAAGGTAAACAAGTCAACAACAACCACTGCAGATCTACATGTCTGTGTAGTGGTGGAGTCGAGTGTGGTGGTATGACTGACAGCGGTGCATTGATTTAGTCACTTAATTTGTAAAATGCTATGTTGCTGTATATCTGCTTTGTCTGCCTCTGTCAAAAGATTTACGCTAAATGGAGGATGGGTCACGGGTGCCGTGGGCCTGCTCTGTCCTGTTGTTGTTGGAGGTTAATGCTGGAAACAGACTAGAGTAGACATGATGTATCCATGCCGCCTCTGAAAGTGTTCTTGTTGCACTCCACCGTAATTTATGCATTTTTTTTCTACTTGATTTTTCAATATCCCTTTTGTTTTTCCATCTACAATTACAGGCCGGCCCTTACCCTGTGCTATACTGGGAAAAACAACTCACACTTACCTTTCCAATTAATCTACATCTGCCAGGCAGGCAGTGGCGTCACCCAAGATTGATGGCCGGAGCGTCCATGGAAGGGAGGACCAAGAGGAATGCCGAGATGCAACTCCCCATTTTGACCAGGATAACATACAGTAACAGTATCAACTTTCATCATCTTTTAAATAATTTGATTCATTTTTTGTCTTCAATCATTACTACTGTGTTCTGTTGTTATTATTATGTTTGCTCTCTGCTTATAATTCAATTCATCCCTACAGCTATTTTTGAATTTTCTTTGCTATCTTTAATAGTATGCCCGGGCCGGTACAACAGAACAGAAACTGTATGTAATTAGGGTCTCTCGGAGGGCAGACAGGCAAGGCAAATTGCATAATATACTGCTGCCCTGTACTGTCTAATTGTCTAGTAGTAGTTAGTAAGTACTACTTATCATTAACCATCAAGTTATCATCATCATGCATGCATTTCCTTTTTCTCCCTTAACAGATTTATGGATATGGTCGTCTGCCAAGA
The DNA here is from genome assembly GCA_963921515.1 of Calotriton arnoldi. Classification (NCBI taxonomy): domain Eukaryota; kingdom Metazoa; phylum Chordata; class Amphibia; order Caudata; family Salamandridae; genus Calotriton; species Calotriton arnoldi. Next base: position 66,792 of record CAWUFW010021518.1, read on the forward strand.
ATGTGTTTTGTTGTTGTCCATGCGTACTGTTTTTCTTTGTCAAACCTTTCCCCAAACCCCCCTTCCCAACAATTCATCAAACCCTAACCCTTTTCCCCGGGCTGTGTGACTTATTGAGGTGTGACTGAATTAAATGTACACCAATAATTTATCACACGCTTGCTGGGGCGGATGTGGCAAAAGCAACACTAATTCAATTTCAAGGCAGGGCGAGGATCTTCTTCTGCTTGCCCACCCATGAGCAGTATATTTGCAAGATCATTTTTTTACCAAAGGAACCTAATCCATCAGCATTAACTGCCGGCATCGATTGGATTTGTTGTCATCCTCCTACACAGCACTAACGGTTATGCTTGTGTCGAGTGTCCTGTAGGCCTAGTCGAGTGACTCGACACAGCTAGAGTTTGTAACTCTATGTACTAGGCTATCCCCGCCACCATTATGTTTTATTGTATTTTGGCATATTATTGTTTGGCAGTAAGTTCCGTACTGTACTTCGTTCTACTACTCCTCCCACAGTCTCTCTCAGGCGACTGACTGTCTCATTTTCTGTTTTTTGCAAATGCTACTGCCATGGTCTACTACTACTACCACCACAACCATGGCATGTTGGGAAAGAAAACCATCATCACCATGCAGCCATCGCCGTGCCTAAGTTAAACATCAAGCACAGGTAAGAGAAGAAGTTTTGGGGAGGCATAATTAATAATGGAAATTTTTTCATTAATTCTATTTCACACACCCCTTTGAGTCCAGTTGCAGAATGCATAGACTAGGAGGAGAGACTGACAGTACTAGTAGGACAAGTCCCTCAGTGAGGGTACTGCATCAATCTGTTCGTGTCTTACTAAGTCAGCCAATTATTTAAATCAAACACTGGCTGTGGCCCTGCACCAGCAAGGAAACAGTGTGACGTAAAACAGTAACCCCACCCACAAAACATTAACAACATCATATGTAAAGTATAAATATATAATTTAATCCCTTAACAAAAATAAACTACGTAAAAAAATCCCACAACAACACCTGACCCACCCTCTCCCTAACCCCAACCAATGTCCATTGTCCGGAACGAAAAAGTCCAACAAATTAAATGTCCAATTGTCCAAAAGTGAAAACCCCAACGCCCGATTCCCACCCACCAAAATAAGCAATAAAAAGGGGCAATCAACAGGGTCTGTTCATCGGCGGGCTCGCCTCTCCAGGACACGAATACGCTCCTCTAGGCGGGCCACGCGGCGCTTCAATGCGCGGCAATTGCATCCACAGGGGGGGGGCAGCAGTGCTATTAAATGAAGTGCGGCGGCGGGCGGCTGCCAGACGGTGGCGCCGTAACACTGGAGGGGGTGGCTGGGGCCCGGGGCATTGGAGGAGGCTGCAGCTGCTGCCGCCTCCTCCTCCAGAACCACCAGCCGCCGGTATTCCTTTTGTATGGCCTCTAGCTTCCGGCGCCGGGCCTTGGCTGCCAACTCCTTCCTGTCTACTTTCACTTTGGAAAGAGTAGCTATATCAAGAAGAAAAAACAAGACTATTGTAAAATATACTCTTAGCAAAGCAGTGAGACAAATTAATTCTACACATAGTGGCACAGTAGCACTAGCAAGCACAGTACATAACATTTGTGGTATGTATCTATCCTCCCACTACCTCGGCCTCTAACATTTGTGGGAGTTTCAGGCATTCCACCACCCATGCATCAGATTCCTATCAGCCACCTATGCATGCATCCCACGTATCCTTCTCTGCCAATCATAAATATTAAATCTTGTCCGTCCTTCCTCCTTCCACCCTTCTTTCCCTTTTCGTTCAACCCATCCATCAAGGTCATCTGATCTGACTTTTAGTCTTCTCCATAAAACTTTCACAACTGAGTTGAAGTCAGATAGAAGAGGCCATTGGTTACTCAACAGTACACTCCCGCCGCTAATGCTATTGCTAATGCTAAGTAAAGGGTGTCTTCTTCAACCGTTCACAACAACTTCTTACTTAAGTCTCAACAGTACAGTATACATTACACCCTTGAAGCGAGTGTAATGTCAATAAGTAAGGATTAGGAATATAACTTACCACCGCCCGCCACTGCTGCTGGCTCACCCCCTGCAGCTCCTCCTGCAACTGCCGCATCTCCTCCTGCACCCTCAGCGGGCGCGTCACCTTCGCCGCTGGCCCCGGTACTGGTGGCCGGTAGTACGCCTAGAAAAAACATTACACATTTTTTAGATGCCATATACACCTCCCCTATTTTTCACTAGCAAGATTGAAAAAAAGTTAATACATACATAATACATATACAACATACATCACTAGTACAAATCAGGTAGTAGAGTAGACACTAGTAGTGTTATATGGTCCCTAGGGTCATTCTAGTCTTTGCTAAGTTACCCCGAGCCATGCAACCATTTTAGCTTTGTGTCTTTTATTTTTGCGCAAGTTACCTCGCAGCTTGTTGTGTAAGACGCCTTTGAGCCCACATGAGCTCATACTGCTACTGTATGAGCGCTGCGTACAAGGTCGAAAAACAAGCCACTTTGTTATGGAGTTCTGGTGTTAGTCCATATTGCTTATCCATAAACATACTACACTTTTTGGCACGACTGAGAAATGCTTGCACTATACTAACACGCACCATTTTCCTCATAACAGACGGAAGATTCCCTTCTACGAACCAGAGCTTTGCAGAGCTTATGCTGTAACCAGTTCTAGGTTCTTCTAAGGTGAGGGGTCCCCAGAATTCGCTCAGAGATCTTCATTTATAATTTTATATAAACTATATTCCTACCAAGGGGAGGGTGGTTCTTCCACCACTGTTCAGTTATCATGATTTCGCCTTTTGTCTTCTATGGACTTGTAGTTGTATGTGTAACTAAGTGTAACAATGTTTAGTATTTTAATCTTATGCATTTTGCTGTTGCTGCTGCATTATAGAACAATGTACAGAGCTTGTCAGTTGAAAATAAACCTTTTGAACTTACATAGACTCGGTGGTATTTGGTGTGGACTTACACGAGTGAGTGAGCGAAAGGGTGTGCATTGCTTCCGCGACTGAGAGGTCGGGGGTGTTATGTTCTGGGTTGTCTACTCATTGGGTATCTTGGGGGGGTTCGGAGAGCTAATGAGACACTATAACTAGTCGGTCAGGGGATTGTGGTGGCTTCTGATTGAGGTGTGAGGAAGGTCCAACCTCCCATCACCAACGTCCTATTTTTTTGTGCAAAGTTCTGTATGTGCAGAATCCCTACAACAGTAGTAGTATGTCCTATCCTATCAAAAATAGTAAAATCTGGTTGGGCATTTTGTTGGTGGGAATTGTCGAAAAGCCTCAAGATTAAGAAGACTAGAAGTAGTAGAAGAGGACAACCCAAAGGACTGGACTCAATGGCTAGAGCTATTGGTGAATCTGAGTTTTATTTAAAACCTTTTATATAAAGAGTGGCCAACTGGGCAAGCTTAGCTACAGACAGACTAATAGTAGTAGTACAGAGAGTCATAGCAGACGCAGTTAGAGGCAGGGATAACAAGAATTTAGAAACAGATAGTCTAGATCGAAGAAGAATTTGTAAAAAATAGAATTAGGAAACCGAAATAATAGTTCGGAAAAAATAAGGTGCAGGTAAAAAGTTAGGGAAATATAATTATTAATATTAACCACTGGAGGACTTACTGGGGCCAGCAGCAGAGCCCTCGGTAGAGGAGTGGTCCTTGCGCTGGGAGGCATGTTGTTCTTCTGGTTCTGCCGACTCAGACCCCGTCTTCTTGCCCCTGGGTGCTGATCATGTAAGATTTCATAAAGAAAGAGACAAAAATTAAAGTTTGGTGTGAAACAAATAAAATATTTTAAAATACTCTCCAAAAACATTTTTGTGAACAACAATTGCAATAAAATTGACCTATCTAATCTGATCGACTAGTAGTATTGCGAGATTCACGCCTAAGTACCACCTGACCTAGCCCACCTATTCCAGACAGGCCAATTGTTCACTAAGTCTGCATTTCCATTTATTTTAGTCCTCAAAAATGCATAGATGGAGGACACATGCATACATTTTTGCATACAGCAAATTGTTGGTTGGTTGCTGCTGATGTTCTGCTAGTGATGATATAAGCCTATTAACACTCACTAAACAAACTACAAAAGGTTCTACTAAGGACTGGGGTAAGCAGCACTCAGCAGCACGTGACGTTACAGAGGATGCGTCTCGCACACCACTTAAAAATTACCAACTAATACTAATAAGTAACTAAACCTATCAATCCACCACTATCCCTTCTTAGTGGCAGGAGGACAAAGGAAGGACTATAGTCTCTCTAGCATTACCTAACTTAAGTTCTCTAAAGTAAACTCTTACATAATCAGGCCAAGCGAGCGCAAAGTTGCAAACAAGTAAGATTAGTAGCGCCGAGCACCTGTGTCATAACAATCACAGAAGATTTTTAAACGTAATTTACCTGCAATGTAAACAGCAGCATTCTTGCTGGTCGGAAAAAAAAAATATTTGCAATATATAACACAGAGCAGAGGAACACAAAGTAGTAATATTAAATAGCTACTCACCAAGCCCCGGGACCTCCACTCCTAGCAGGTCCAGCAGGTCCTGCTCCCGGTCCAGAATATCGGACCACCGGTGCGTCAGCTGGTTATTGGTGCGCCGGACACCAGAGCAGCGAAACACTGCCCGACACACTTGCCCCACCGCTGCCGACGCTCCCGGAGCCCGTACCCGGACCCAGGCCTGCCGCCTGCTGCCAGGGTTAAGGGGAGGTGGCGCTGCACAAAAAAAACCAGTGCGGCCACCTCCGCCTCACCAAATAAGGCCCGTGCCTGCACCCCTTTTTGGCATCGCCGTCCGCAAGGAAGGCGGTCGCGGCTCTGGCTACGGCTACGAGCCCTGTGGCCCTTTGCCATGGTTCTGGGTAGGCAGGGGGGCGGAAAAGAAAAGGTAGGAATTAAAAAAGTAAGTAAAAGAAATGAAAAAGCAGGTAATAGAAAAAGAGTGAAAAAGTAGTGAAAAACACACAAAAAGTAGAAAAAAACTCAAAATATAGAATCAGGAAAATAGAGAGATAGATAATAAATAAAAAAGATCAAAAAAGTTTCCAGAAACAAAGGATTGAAAAGATAGAGGGAGGATTGAAAAGCAGGCCCAGAACCATAGCAATAGAGTGAAAAACAAGATGGCCGCGCCCATTGCGACCGCATGGGCAAGTTCGCGCAATATTTCCCCCCGAGCACACAAAAAGCGTCGCCAACACGTAATACGCGTTCCCGAACAGAAAATACTTATCGCGAACGGGCGGGAGCATGCAATACGCGACCCGGAACAGGAAATAAGCATCGCGAGTGGGCGGGAGCATGCAATACGCGACCCGGAACAGGAAATAACCATCGTGAGCGGGCGGGACAAGTGAAAAACAAGATGGCCGCGCCCATTAGCGACCGCATGGGCAAGTTAGCGATATATTTCCCCGCGAGCATGCAAAAACACATCGCGAAGGGGCGGGACAAGCAATTCCGCGTCTTCACGGAATTTCTGCGTGCTCGCGGAGATTTTTAACAATTTCGCGGAGATTTGCGTAACACGACTACGCAAATTCCGCCCACCCCTACTTCTCATGAATGATGGTAGATCTCATGCTAACACATTCTCGCTCCAGGAAGACACTTCCAGGTACTCACGGGGTCCATAATGCGTTTATTATAGCAGACGCGTTTCGGCGAAAGAGATCGCCTTTCTCAATGCTTCAAACACATTTTTCAAAAACCGCACAGCCTTCTGGGTCTATTTAAATTTACGGAACCCTGTTCCCATTGGTTAGTTCATTTCATGGTGATAGAAAAGGGGCTTCTTCAATTATTATCGACTCCACAGCTCCCACAGTGTTATAAGACATTCATAGTGTTCATTACACAGTTCTTAAAGGTCAAATGCCTCAGATGCACTCACCCCAATAGGTAAGTATTGATGGAAAATCACCGCCATGTAGTTGTTATCCTGCATTGCAAGGGTCCTCAGGCTCCCTTAAGGCTGTGTGTGTTAAGACTCCTTGCCTGCCACTGTATTTTATCAAGCTTACTCCAGTGGCAGGCGAGGAGTCCTAACACGCACATCCTTAAAGGAGCCTGAGGACTCTTGCAATGCAGGATAACAACTACATGGTGAAGCGGTGATTTTCCATCAAGACACTCATCCTGCCACTTACCCATACAGCTACTCACACACCCACTTATTCACCCATACAGCTACACACACACCCAGTCACACACGGAGATACACAGTTACATAGACACTCGCATAATCTATGTTTTAAAATAGAATCACTCATTAGTAGTAGTACACAAAGTAAGCTAATTTACCTTTTGTGATACCTTAGTATATATGTTTAACACTCTGAAACTTTTAGAAAACACTCACAATAACTGGATGATGTCATCAGTTGTGTCATTTGAGATGTCATCAGTGATGTCCACAGTAATGTCACTGGTCATGTCATGAGTGATGTAATATGAGAGGTCATAAGCAGTCCATTGCGGGGGCATAAGTTCTAGTTAGCTCAGGTAACTTTGACTGCTGAATTTTACTGGATTTGTATGAGTGAAATGTCAGCCTAAATATAATCTCCCTGTTACCTTTGTTGTTTTCAGTGAATTTCTAATGTTTTATTAATTCTATTTCCTAATTGTTGACAAGTAGGTTATTGGTAGGGGTAAGTATGCACCCACCACTAGTAATAAGGCCACCAAAACACGGCATAGAGTTCAGTAAAGGTCTCAGTAAATTAACCCCTTGCTCAACACTTGGAAGTTTACAACAAGCCAAAAGGCCTAACTTAGGAGACCGGAGTGTACAGAATATAAAAATACCAATACATCAAATAAGTAGGACACAACACACAATAAAAATCCTACACCAATTTCTAAAAATAGGAAATACTTTTATGAACAAATAGACACTAAAATGACAAAAACCCAATGTAGGGAACCGGGGATATGATTTTTTAAATATTAACCACTATATAGTGCTTAAAAATGTATAGCGCCACTCTGGGACATCTGATTGAGGTTGACTAGGAGAAAGACAAATTTTGAGGCCAACTGTGATGAAGCCCTGGCCATATATACTAAGTGGGAGGCCCCGGTCAAAATGTTATCTTCACACTTAGAAACTTTTCTGGAGTATTTTCTTCCAATGTCGCTCAACCCTCCACAGTAAATTCGGAGAGGGTTTGCCAGCTTGACTTTCTATGGGGCTCCAGCCAAATCCTGAAAGTATGGAGCTCCAGAGCTTGCAAACGGTTGAACCTGAAATCCTGGCTGGGTCGCGATTGAAGGTAGACGGCTTGCCTCTTGACATCGGGTCAGTCACCTCATGTAGCTTTTTCACAAATGTTCTCCAAACTACAGGAGTTTCTTCCTGAAGGTCTCCTTGTAGGTTTAAAGTGTCCAAATCACCAATCCAAAGGTCTGGAATCTCCTAGATGGTTTCTGGGATGTCTGGACCACGATTCCCACAATGCACCTGAGCAAATCCTTAAAAGTCCACTGGACGCACTCAAGGATGGGGACTCTGCGTGGAGATGATGCAGGTGGGCTCTATTAACCTGTAGCTTGCAGGGAGTCCACTCCCTATTCCTTCTTGAAGGAAGCTACAGTCCCCCTGGTCTGTTGTACCATATTGAGTAGCAGGCGCAGTCAGTCAGAGTGCAGGCCTTTGGATGCAAATCCAGATTTCAGCGGGCAGTCCTTCTTCTCCTTGTAGTTTCAGGCAGCAGATCTCAGAGACTATGCCATTTTCACCTATGTATTCACTGTTCTGGGGCAACAAGCAGGGGGGCACTCTGTCCAATAAGTTACTGGGTGCCACCCAAAAGCATGACAATTTCTTCTGAAGTGTGGTAAATTCTTGTCTCATAAAGCACTGCCCTTCCAAAATCCGACATTGATGATTTCTCTCGAGAGGAGTAAGAGCTAGCTAAACCAACCCACAGAGTGGCTCATTTCCATTAGCTCTCCTCTCCCTGGCCTCTGCAAATGTCTGTCCTAAGCCTGCCATCTGGCTGGGGCACAGAATGTGGGAGTAGGTACGCCTGGCATTCCTTATAGATCTGCCCTCTCTTTAAACTCAGTTTGATTTACCCAGCCCCCTCTGCAGGACACATCCTCCTCATCTTCAGCACTCTCTCCAACAGATAACCTTTGCTCCGGCAAGGTCACTTATCACCTAATCAAAAGCAGCCTGGCTAAGCCTGTTAAGGCCGACCAATCAGCAGAGACCACTAGAAGGCTGTATTTTGGCTTACAGAAGAGAAAGTTCTATAACGTCTCTTTTGTACTAGTTATGATAAATTCAACAGTGGCAAGTTATTGATATTTTCAATGCCAATCTTTTAAGTCTGTGAATGATATCTTTTCTTCTTTCCTAGTAATAGTTATAACTAATTAAAATATTGGAATGTTAGCCTATGGAGCTAAGCATCTAAAATAGGGAAAAATGAAATGGGCAGCTTTTTCCTCACCAGGGCGTTCAAAACATATTTTATAAGGTCTCTGCCTATAGATAAATGGCCCCCATCCCTGGGACACCTAGGGGAAACCTTGGCGGTGCCTAATATGTACAAATAAGGATTATCAATTTCAAAGTGCCCATACCACCAAAGTTGAGTTTGCACACAATTTACTTTTAAAGACAGTCTGCAAAGCCAGGCTGCCTTTAAAATGACAGCAGACACTCAGCAGTGCACACATGCAAGTGCAGGAAATGTGCTGGTCCTCTAAACGTCCATGCCCTGTTATATGCTAGAGACCTATAAATAGTTTTAACCCCCTAGCCCTATTATATACTAGGGACTTATAGGGTCTGTCAATACCAACGGTGAGAATTTACTTTTAAAGACAGGCTGTAAGGCAGGACTGCCTTTAAATGGACAGCAGGCACACAGTAGCGCGCACATGCATGTGCAGGAAATCTGCTGGACTTCTAAACCTCCCTGCCCCATTATATACTAGGGACTTATAAGTAGATTGCACCCCCAGGCCTTATTATCTACTAAGGACTTATAGAGTCTGTCATTACCAATTGTAAGTGTACCCTATTACATGTACCTTTTTAAGCATAGCACTGGCCCGGGGTCTGGTTACGAGAGCCCAGGGTACAACCAGAGTCAGTTACCACCAGTATAATTCAGTAACAAATGGGGATGAACAGGGTGAAAGGATGACTTCCTAACACTAACTATTGTTGTGGGGATTCTGCACATATACAGAACTATGAGCAGGAAAACAGGACCTCAGTGTATAGTGGTGTACCAACCATACCCCTTAGTACCCAAAATCCCAATCCGACTAGCTATAGTGTCACATTCGTTCTCCGTACTACAGCGAAGCTACCAATGATTAGACATCCCAGAACACGGACCCTTTCAGGAATCGCGGGAGCAAGAACACTCTTTCATTATACACTCATACTTGTCCACAACGTGCGTATTAAGAGACACAGTATAGTTTTAAATGTTTATTTCAACTAACGTGCTCTAAGACACAGTACACGTGCCAGTACTAGCAGCATAATGCATAAAGTTAAAACAGTAAGCATGGTTACAATTCCATAGAATACAAACGGGGACAGCATTTTATAAAGACAGTGGATATAGGACTAAAAGGCCTTGCCACCCTCCCCGTGCTAGGAACTAGTTTATTAGAAAAATAGAAGACCTCTAGGCTTTGTCTGGGGGACCCCCATACCTCAAGAACTAGATGCAAGGGTTACATCATCGGACTAGCACAGCTCTACTCCCTGGATAGGCTTTTCTCCAAGTGCCTTCAGCAGTGAGTTCACAATATTAAAAGCACACGAATTTCTCCAGTGCAGCTGTATGTCATGTTATGTCTAAGTGCGAGGGGCTGACCAGAACAGCAAAAACAAGGGACGTTGTTTTTTGACCTTGTACATTGTGTGCAGACGAAAACCACAGAGAACAGGAGAAAAGGTGAAAGGCAAAAAGGCAGACACTTCTAATGTGAACGGTCACAAGCAGAGTCTGGAAAAACAAAGTCACAGAGGAACGTATGCAAAGAAGGCATCATGGCAGCGGGGCCTAAGCTAACTTAGCATTGTCGACAATGAGGCCACAATCCACACTACACCCTCCCCTGGTCAGTCCATCGGCAAGACATAGGATTAAAACAGAGTTCGAATAGATGGAGCAGAACGGAAACGTCTATAGGTGGGAAATGGCCTTTGGAAATTGAGGGAGAGTAAAAAACAAAAAAAGAAAAACGATGGAGAAAATAAAATCCCAGATAGGGCCAGACAATATGTTACTCAAAGACAAAAAAAAAAAAATCCAGCTATGCAGTTCATGGTGAGTCAACGCAACTAACCCATCAAAGTGTATGCGCAGAAAACTGCAACACCTTCCAAAAAGACATCATTGTCACCGTTCGAAAAAAGAGATGCCATCCAATTCAACAAATCAAAACTGCATTCATGCTCCTCATAATAGGGAGCATCTATCAGCATTGCGGGACAACTTGCGTGATACTCGATATAACTTCGTTGTAGGAGATTCCGAGCAGCCGCCCAGATATCCCATTGTGCCAAGACACCAAGTGCAGCCGCACGCGCCATTAATCCAGCACCGGAACAGTCCTGTCATGGGCCACTAGGGGGCCCATCAACTGGTCGAAATCTGGGTCCGAACAAGACGTATTGGAGAGGCAAAAATCCAAGGACCAAGAGAACGGACATTGTAAGCAGGACATCACTGGTTGCACGCAAGTGAAATACGCAAAGCGAAAAGATAGTCTATAAGACACGCTGAGGGTTGCCAGCGGCAGGACGCCGAAGCTGTCAATCATGCGGTCACGGAGCATCCGCAGTCGCCCTGGGTTGTGTAGGGCCGCAAGTGGTACAGCCATTGCGCCACAGACAAAGTAAAAGCAATACGCCAGCAGCTAAGGCTAGGATCAATGGGAAGCCGCCAAAGACGCTGGAAAAAATGGAATGAATAAAAGCTGGGATTACACCAAATATAGTCTGAAAGGAGGTTAAAAGGCCAGAGCCTACAACTTTAAAAAAGTGTACAAGACCTGCTGTATTTGATGCATTAAATATACGGTGAATCAGTTCACCGAAATGTTGGGGGAGGTTAGTGTTTAAAAGGGCCTGTATCTCACAGTGGGCACTGGCCACCTGGAGAACGAAGGTCTCCCGTGCGGAAGTGAGCATAACCTCCTGGTTTAACGGCAAGAACAAGGCAGACGTGTTTAAAAAATGCCATGGAACCTTGCCCATTTTCAGTGTCTGCAAAGTCCATGCAAACTGCATAACTGAACGCAATTGATTTTGACCATGATATAACACAGACACATCATCCTGTACAATATCAACAACAGAGGAAACAATATTCTCTAATGTGTAAATGCGGGAAGACAGGGTGTTAATACTATTTTTCTAGATTTGCCTGATCTATTTCCCGTAAACGGGAAGCAGCTTCTATTCGAGAAAGCTTCCAGATTTCATTGTAAGTCGCATAAACAAATTGTTTAGGTCTCTGACCTCTAGGTCCTAGGACAAAGTCAGCCAGATCGATGTTGCCTGATAAGAGAGATAAATGTTGTTTTACTGAATCTAAACTAGAGTGCTGCAACCACTGTTTACATAATTTACCAACTGAATAAGTTGTAACTGTACGTGAGTCAGAAAAACGTGGATCTGGCCTATCCTGTTTGTAACCAGGAGCAGAGTCATGAAAACGCAGTTGGCAGGCATTAGAGGCAATGGGCCACGCCAACCAGGCCGAGCGATCCAGTGTAGAGACATTAAATGAGTTATTTTGAAACAACGCTTGCAAACTTTCAAGGGAAATATTTGCAAGCTTCTATTCGGCCAGGAAGACAACGCAGGAGTGGAAGGTGCATTCAATTGTTTGGAAGTTGCCAAACCCAAACAGGTTGTTTGATATATAGTACTGTTTAAAAATAATATTTGTGTGGGGATAAGGCAAACACGGTGCAAAGCCTCCGTCCCACGAACCTGCCAAGATTTAGTGCCCCAAATAGATTTTAAGTCAACGGTGTTTTTCCAGTGCTCATTAGCCACCTACAGCTATTGCATCTAGAAAGGAACTTGAATATAGCAATTTTGTGTGGGTCAACATTACTTTGGATTTGAAGAAATGTTTAATTTAAAATAATAGGACCCTGGGTTAGATCTGCCAAAGTCTGTAAAGTAGGTACATTTATTTATCAGAGTTCGAGAGCTACCTTGCAGAGGGGTTGGGCAATGTTCCCATTGGGTGTAATTGAAACCACCTTGAATTGTACTGGGTTTATGCAGAAAATGGTTGCCGTAATGCTGGTAACAATACAAATCGGCATAATTAGCAGAATTTAAGTACAAATCCTCAGCGTCAAAGGCAGCATAATATTTCAAATCAGAAAATAACGATTCAATGGCATGCACATCCCAATCATCTGAATTAATATTCCTTTTCACCACATCACCCATGGAGACACGAAGCACATTATGAACATTAATAATTTCTGTCGGTCCATGAATTTGGAAATTCACTGCATCCCATACGATGCCATCTGCAACTGGAAAGGCGGAAATGTTCACAAAAGTGTGGTCACGCTTCATGATGTGTGAAGAAGAATGCGGAGCCAAAGTTCCAGCCACAGAGTTCACTGCAAAGCGTTCTGGCAAATAGTGACCATTGATGAGTAAGAAAAAAAACTGTCACAAAGCCAATGGACATGAACAGAAAAATCAGGAATAGCACCAACCAGATGTATGTCCATGGAGGGACCAAAAAATTGTCTCTGAACCAGGATACAAAAATACTGAATTTGGTCGGGACAAATGATGAGGTGGAAGACGAATCAAAGGAAAAGCGAGTAGGGTTCAGTGGTGTTGTAGGCAAATGAGCCACTGACTCACTTGCGGGGTAAATATACTCGGTTTCCTCGTTGCAGGAAGAAGCCGGGAGGTTGAGCAGGCGATCTGGCAAAGCGACCATCTCAATGGCAAAATCAGCACCTGTGGAGACTGGAGGGCCACGAACAGGATTTCTTGAAATTGCTGGACATGATACAGCAGGTGTCACACTATTCAGAATCAGCCAGATGGTGTAGCTTGACATTGTCCACTGAGATGTATCTGTTGTCTTTGCGACCAGGAAGCGGTGGTAAGATGACTGTACGAGTACCCTTCAAGCCAAGAACTGGAACCGGTGCACGATAAGAGGGGCCAAATTCTTTCTTATTCTCCACCTTCTCTCGGACCAGATCTCCAATCTTTGGAAGCCAGCCGGCAACCGGAATCTGCAATGCAGCGTCTGTGGCTGAAGGTACATGTTCATTTGCAAGTTTGTCACGGGTCTCTTGTAAGTCCTGCAACATAGTAGAATGATCATCTATGTCAAAGATTGTGTCAGTTGCCGCCATGTCTAGACCATCAAGGTCTGGCACAACATCTGTATGCCAAAGAGCATTTCATAGGGGGTCCGCCCACCCAGAGATCTTCTAGGGAGATTATTAAGTGCACGTTGCACGCCATACAAGTGGGCCAGCCAGTTCCTGCCAGTACCTAAGACTCTAGCTGTCAAGGATTGCTTTAAGTCACGGTTCATTTGTTCCACAATTGAGTTGCCCTCAGGCCTATATGGAGACGAAAATTGCACCAGCACCCCCATAGACCTCATCGCGTCCTTGTACGCCTTAGAGGCGAACGCTGGACCTTGGTCGGAATGGAAGGTGCCACACGCAAAAATTCCCACAAAGACACGCAAATCCCTGATGACATTTCGAGCGTCAGCACTGCGTTGTGGCCACACCCAGATGACACGTGTGCACGAATCAACTGCAACTAAGATATATTTATGCAGTATCAGAAGAAAATGGACTGCAGTGATCAAGGTATACACAACCAAAAGGTTTATTTGAAATGCAGAGCTGTGTTTGTGGCGGATGGGTAACCGTAGAGGGCTTAATTTGCTGATAGATGTCACAAGAAAGGACATAATTACGGGTCTGCTTGTATAAACCACACCACCAGTAACGCTGCTGCAAGATTGAAACAGTTGCAGACACGCCAGCATGGGCCGAAGCCAAGCCTTCATGTGCGGCTGTTATCAACGAATTTCTGCGGTCCGCGTTGGGAATCAGCCGATCCCCAACGTCCAGAATTCGTACATAAGGAACCTGGTCGGGACTTAAATGATAAGAGTACTTGGAAGGGAAACCCTGCGGGTAATTAGAGCCGTCCTTGGTTGCAGCAATAGCTGCCAAAATCTCATTACCTATTTTTGTCATGGATCTTGTAACGGCTGCTACTGAGCACGTGGCTACTGCTGATTTGGCCGCTTCATCCGCCAAACTGTTACCAACCGCATGTGCGCCCACACGCTGGTGGCCAAGAGTGTGAATCACCTGTGTGAGAGGCAGACGTTGTTTAAGATCTGCCACTCGAACCCAAAGCATTTTATGCTTAATTGCGCTGCCTTTAAAATCTCTATAGTCGTTTTGAGACCAAAAGAATAAGTTGTCATTACTAGCCTGGACACAGTAGTAAGAATCGCATACAATAAGCGTAGTCACATCCGGGTCAGCAAACTCAAGTGCTAATACCAAAGCACGCAGCTCGGCTAATTGTGCGGTACTGTCTCCCAGTGCCTGCGTGTGCACAACACTCGATTCGAACTCACCGTTCACCATGGTACCTGCCACAATAGCACATGCTGCTGAGTATGCATGCTTAGAACCCGTGGCCGGTTGCGCTGAACCATCGGTGTAAATGATACATTTGTACTCTTCAAGCGGTAGCAAAGACAGAGGATCAGGATGAACAAATTCATACTGTAAGAACTCCTGTGTCTGAAGAGAGGAATCAAAGATAAAGGTGACATCTGGAGATGTCAAAGAAGTAGCCCATTGTATCCAACGGGGGTGTAAAGCCTTAGAGTTTGGTATACTTGCCTTTGTCACTGCCTCAAGGGCAGGATAGGGGGTGACAACCAAGATGCGTTTTCCCTGTGCCAGTGCGCGTTCCTTAAGAATCGCCATTTGCACTGCAGTCAAAACTTTCTCCACAGTGGAAAAACTCAACTCGGCAGAAGTGTAAAGATGTGACTTGTAGGCAATAGGTACTGTGTCACCTTCGTTAAACGTCAAGTAAGTGAAACCCACTGCCCCTGGCACTATTCTTATCACCAGGTTCGTGTGGTTATCACGTGTCAACAAGAACTTAGATTCAAGTAGATCAGACTGCAAAGATTGCAGTATAAGCGAATGTTCCGGAAGCCAGCATGACTTCGAAAAAGTAGGTTGTATCAGGGCATAGAGAGGCTTGATACGCTGGGCATATTTGGGAATGTAAGTGCGCCCGAAGTTCAAAAATTCCAGCAAAGACTAAAGTTTTTTCAGAGTTGTTGGAGGGCGCAAAAGTGCGCACTTCTCCAGAAAGTGGGAGCTAAGCCCCTACCTTCATTGTTGAGCTCATAGCCCAAAAAACAACACAGTGTATTCTGCGATGTGTGATTTGGCCAAATTAAATTTGTAACCTAAAACCGCGAACTCGAGAATAAAGCGGTCTACTCGGGTAAGATGCGGCCATAGTTCGTCGTCTGTCAGATAAATGTCATCCACGTACGAATACGCATCTGGGGCTATGCTGTCCAACAAAGAAACAACACGGGCGGCGAAGACCCCCGGGCTGTTCTTGTAGCCCATTGGCAAATGCCGGAATTTTAATTGTTTTCCACCGGAGGTGAACGCAGTCCATTGACTGCAGTCCGGGGACAAATTGTGAGTGTAAAAACCATTGGAAAGGTCAAGTGTCGTTTTATATTTTTTACGAACAAGACTGTCTACGAGCGCAGAACTATGGGTATTCTGCACCGCGAAGGTCCGACAATGTGAGTTCAAATGCCGGTAGTCCAATACCAAGCGGTACGACCCATCGGGTTTAGAAACAGCAAAAGGGGGATTATTCATTGGTGACATGCATGTCTCAATTACTCCTTGATATTCTAACTGATTACGGTACAGTGCCGGGGCCTGGGCCACAGCCCATTCAGCTGCGAGAGCCTCCGCTTTGTCCTTGGGGACATGACGAGAAAAGCTCGGAAGGATTACCTCCTCCCCTCTATGAGCAGCAAGTACGAATGGGGGCGGCCAATCCGCCTCCGCCAATAAAATGTCGTAGGAAGAGGTCAGATTTTCCCAAAAAATCCCTTTAATAACATGCGCAATGTCACCTTCAATTTGCAGGACAATATAAAATAGTCTGTCAGGGGGTGCCACTTGGGTGTCAGCTCTCTCGACAGTAATGTAAGTGTCAGTTGCTGTCGCCTCCACATGAGGACGTAGTGCCTCCCGCACTATGGTAACTTCTGCGGCGCTGTCTAGCAGTGTCACTGCCCACGTCCAATTCAGGAGTCTCGTTCTCACCGTCTGTGGCATATCTCGCTGTTAAAGCTGCAACTTTTTTCTTCTGAAACTGTGGACGAGGACGGGAAAATTCTTTTTGTTTCCCTCTGACAGGTTGTCGAGGTTGGTCTCATCCCTGTGGGGCGTCACGACTCCTGCCTCTTTCCTGGCGATCTCCTCCACCAGCCTGTGAGGTCGATGATGCCTGCGAAGAATGAGGAGAACGCTGGTCAGGAACCTGAAATCTATCAGGAGATTTAATTCTCGCTCGGTCGCGCAAATCATAAGTGCGTTCAGAAGACACGGAAACCGGTGACGCAGTACGCGACCCTGGCTTTGGTTGTTGCTTTTCCTGTTTCTTCAACTTCCAGTTCTTTTTAGAAAAGAACGGTTTTTCGTCTTTATCAGACTGAGATTTTGGTTGTGGTTGTGTGTGAGCTTGCGTTTTAGCAAAAGGCTTAACCCCCAAACTATTGCGGCCAATGGTTTTATAAGCCTGTGCAATCATTTTTGGTAATTCGCGAGGCCTGTCCGGCTCTGGGACCAAAGCCAATGCATTAGCACCAGTCTCATCCCCAGTTCCACAGCCGCTTCAGGGCCATGCTCATCTTGCACACGCTTAATTACGGTAGGGAGGACCGTCATGGATGGAGTGCCGAAACATTTCGCATACACTGCTGCGAATACCTTGCCCCAATTGTTGCATTCTGTCAACTCGGGAATTAAGTCTTTTGGCAAACTAATAGTTAGAATCCTGTGTTTTTCCACAGGAGAGGTATTTGGAAACACCGCCTCCAGCTGGTCAAATTTTTCTACAAGCCAATAAGGCAAATCATCCTTATTCTGTGGGCGCTTGCCCATCACCGAATTAACCATGACGGGACTTATGGTCACACCGCCATGTCCAGCTGGATGCGCCGCAACTCCAGGAGGGGCCATCTGGACATTGCCTGTAACATATTGTACTAAAGCTCTGTGCACACGGATTAAAGACACATGCAACATGCGCAGTTCATCTATCGGAACCGCTAAATGACGTGGATGAGGGGTATACCCAGCCAAAACAGGCCAAGTGGCCCCATCTATCGATAAGGGGCCTAAACGAATCGGGGTGACCGGATGTGGGAGGGCGCCATTAAACCAAACACGGTGTTGCCATGCCGTGAGCGGTACTTCAAGAGCCTGATAAGGCCAATAACCATTAGGAAGGGCGGTGGCTCCATAAGCGTGGAACAAATTGTCAGCTCCTTCCACCGCCGGAAAAGTGACCCATGAGTAAAACACCTCAAAGTGGTAAGCCGGATCGGCTTGGACCACAAAGATGAGGGCTACACCCGCGTCAGGCACTCCATACGCTGTCAAATGAGCACGGAGCGCAGCGCGGCTATGTGCCGGGATATTTATTTCCACAGCCATTAAGACCAAGAACGAAAAACAACCTAGTGCTTGGCAGCGCAATATAGGGTTAATTTTAAAGAGAACACCTTTTAATAACTTCAAGCTTGAATAAACCTATGAAAACATCAATATAGGAGGTTACACCCTCACATATGTTTCCGGAAACAGTAGTGAAGGAGGTTGTGGACAAGCACAAGTACTACTCAAGCGTCTCGCAGGTAAGAAGCCCACCACGTTGGTGGCGCCATGTTGCGGGGATTCTGCACATATACAGAACTATGCGCAGGAAAACAGGACCTCGGTGTATAGTGGTGTACCAACCATACCCCTTAGTACCCAAAATCCCAATCCGATTAGCTATAGTGTCACATTCGTTCTCCGTACTACAGCGAAGCTACCAATGATTAGACATCCCAGAACACGGACCCTTTCAGGAATCGCGGGAGCAAGAACACTCTTTCATTATACACTCATACTTGTCCACAACGTGCGTATTAAGAGACACAGTATAGTTTAAAATGTTTATTTCAACTAACGTGCTCTAAGACACAGTACACGTGCCAGTACTAGCAGCATAATGCATAAAGTTAAAACAGTAAGCATGGTTACAATTCCATAGAATACAAACGGGGACAGCATTTTATAAAGACAGTGGATATAGGACTAAAAGGCCTTGCCACCCTCCCCGTGCTAGGAACTAGTTTATTAGAAAAATAGAAGACCTCTAGGCTTTGTCAGGGGGACCCCCATACCTCAAGAACTAGATGCAAGGGTTACATCATCGGACAAGCACAGCTCTTCTCCCTGGATAGGCTTTTCTCCAAGTGCCTTCAGCAGTGAGTTCACAATATTAAAAGCACACAAATTTCTCCAGTGCAGCTGTATGTCATGTTATGTCTAAGTGCGAGGGGCTGACCAGAACAGCAAAAACAAGGGACGTTGTTTTTCGACCTTGTACATTGTGTGCAGATGAAAACCACAGAGAACAGGAGAAAAGGTGAAAGGCAAAAAGGCAGACACTTCTAATGTGAATGGTCACAAGCAGAGTCTGGAAAAACAAAGTCACAGAGGAACGTGTGCAAAGAAGGCATCATGGCAGCGGGGCCTAAGCTAACTTAGCATTGTCGACAATGAGGCCACAATCCACACTACACTATGACGTCCTTGTAACCTTTTAATTTTCTGTGAAATTCAAAGGTTTTTTAAATTCTATTTCCTAACTATAACATCCCGGTAACCTTTGTATTTTTGTGAATTTCTAAGGTATTTTAAATTCTATTTCCTACCTGTAACCTTTGAAAATGAGTTTGTGAGTGAGTGTGTAAGTGTTTCAATGGGTGTGTGACTGGGTATGTGTGTGTCTAAGTGGGTCTGGGACTACCTGCATAAGTGCCTCACCGGTTGTGTGAATCACTGTCTAAGTGTGAGTATTTGACTGTTTAAGTAGATGTCTAAGTGGGTGCATGAGTGTCTGAGTGGGTCAGTGACTGGGTGCACAAGTTTGTGAGTGGATTTGACACTTGAGAAAAACCTATAAAATTGGAAGTGAAGCTTGCAGTGAGAGAGCACAGACCGGGTCTGCATGAGTAGGCATCATCCATGTTTCTAGGACTTTTTTTGTATATGGTTGAGAAGGTTGTGTCAGGGCTTGCCTACATATTCCAGAGAGTGTAGGAATACGCCTCTATCAGTGCCATGAGATGTTTAAGTAAATGTGCTGGTATGCAGCTGCCAGCTATAATACCTCTATGGCTGCGTAAATGTGTATGTAAGTGGCTCCAGAATTACTTCAGTGCATGTGTTAGGGAATAGAGAGCTATGTAGGTGTCATTGCAACTACCTTTGAGTCTGCTGCATTCATAAATAGTTTCTAGTAAGTGACTGAATGTATAATTGCTTCTGTAGCTGTCTCTGTAACTGAAAGAGAGGCTCTATACTTTTGTGAACATCTATGTCAATTGTTTTATGGATGGCGTACTCTATGTACTACTTGGCATAGCGGCCTGTAAGTGCACAAGTAACTTATTCAACTCAAAAGGACATCTGTCAATGTCCTAAGCACAAAACAGCATCCTTTATGGCATAACTACAGCATATCTTAGAAGTGTGTTATATGCACTAAAATATAGGCTTGACATTTCAGAAACAACTATAACATGCCAACTGAAACTTGCATGAGAGTGCACTGACAGGGTCTGCACTAGTAGTCATCACCCATGTTTGATAGATTCTTTCTGTACATGGTTGAGAATGCTATGTTTGTACTTGTTTACATATCTGAGAGAGTTTAGGAGTACAACTCTATCAGTGCCAGGAGATGTTTAATTAAATGTGCTGGTATGTAACTGCCTGCTATAAAACCTCTATGGCTGCCTAAATTTATATGTAAGTGGCTGCACAAATACTTCAGCACCTGTGTTAGGCAAAAGAGAGCTATGTAGGTGTCACTGCAATTACCTTTGAGTCTGCTGCATGCATAAATAGTTTCTGGTGAGTGACTGAATCAGTGGCAGCTGCTATCCAATGGCGTGGGGGGCGGGTCGCGGGAGTAGGGGGATGGAATGAAATAAAATAATTAAACAATCATTTACCTATATGCCGCCGCCTCTTGGTCCTCTTCGCCCGCGGCCTGCTTCCAGGACTCCAGGGCAGGAAGCAGGAACAGGAATCACCAAGGCTTCCAGGCTCTCCTAAAAAAATCACAATTCTGCAATGCAGCGTTGTGATTGGTCGGAGAACAGTGGTTTGGCACTCAGATGGGGACAGGGAGCCTGGGCATGTTCTCCGCCCAGGCTGTAATACAGCCTGGGTGGAGAACATGCAAAGTGCACATGACGGTTTGGCCGGCCCAAGACGGCTGGCCAAGCCATCATGCGCACTTCATAGAGTGGGAACCACTCCTCCACCAGCTACTCTGTGAGAGCCCAGCCCTGCCCCGCCCCTACCCAGATGAGCAACAAAGTAAAAATAAAATGATAATAACATTGACTTATCATTTTATTTTTTCCTTTTTGACCTGCTCAGCGGGCGATGCTCCTCCGCCGTAGCTGAGAAGCCACCCCTGGATTGAATGTATAACTGCTTCTGCAGCTGTCTCTTTAACTGAAAGATAGGCTCTATGCTTTTGTGAACATGTCTGTAAATTGTTTTAGGGGTGGCATACTCTATGTAGTACTTGGCATAGAGGCCTGCAAGTGCACAAGTAATGTATTCAACTCAAAAGGACATCTCTCAATCTCTTAAGCACAAAACATCATCCTTTATTGAATACCTACAGCATATCTTAGAAGTGTATTATGTGTACTAAAACGTGGGTTTGATTCTTGAGAAAGACCTAAGACATGCCAAGTGAGGCATCGGGTAAGAATACGCAGATGGGGTCTGCACTAGTAGACATCATCCTTGATTCACAAACTATTTCTCTGCATTGTTCAGAAAGGCGTGTCAGTACTTTCCTACATATGTAAGTGAGTGTAGCAGTACAGCTGTATGAGTGCCATAAGATGTTTAAGTAAATGTGCTGGTATGTGAATATGTGTTTTAGTAGCTCTGTGGCTGTCTAAATGTGTATGTAAGTTTCTGTACAAATACTTCAGTGCCTCTGTAAGGGAATGGAGAGCTATGAACATGTGACTGCAACTACCTTTGAGTCTACTTCAGGCATAAGTCTCTTTCTAGTAAGTGATTGAATGTATATGTGCTTCCGGACCTGTCAGAAAAGGTTGAAGAGAGGGTCTATGCTTTTGTGAACATGTATATCAGTTGCTTTAGGGGTGCATACTCTATAAAGTACTTCACATAGGGGCCTACAAGTGCTCAAGTAACTTATTCAACTCTAAAGGACATCCATCAATCTCTTAAGCACCAAACAACATCATTTATGGCATATGTACAGCATATCTTAGAAGTGTATTATGTGAACTAAAAATGTTGGTTTGACACTTCAGAAACACCTGTAACATGCCAAGTGAAGCTTGCAGTGACAGTGCACAGTCAGGGTCTTCACTAGTAGCCATTACCCATTTTGAAATACTATTTCTCTGCATGGTTGAAACGATTGTGTCAGTACTTGCCTACAAATCTGAGAGAGTGTAAAAGTACACCTCTATCAGTGCCATAAGATGTTTAAGTAAATGTGCTGGCATGTAACTGCCTGCTATAATACCTCTTTGGCTGTCTACATGTGTATGTAAGTGACTGCAGAAATACTTCAGTGCCTCTGTTGGTCAATACAGAGCTACATAGGTGTGACTGCAACTGTCTTTGAGTCTGCTGCATATATTAATAGTTTCTTGTGAGTGACGGAATGTGCTTCTGTAGCTGTCTCAATAGTTGAAACAGAGGCTTTATGTTTTTCTGAACATGTATGTCAGTTGCTTTAGGGACGGCATGCTCTATGCAGTACTTGGTATAGGGGTGTACAAGTACACAAGTAACTTAGTGAACTGAAAAGAACATCTCTCATCTTTTAAACACAAAACCAGCATGCTTTATAGCAATCCTACAGCATTTCTCACATGTGACTTGTGCGTACTTAAACTTGGATTTAAGATTTGATAAATAGCTTTTACATGGCAGATCAAGTTACATGTGAAAGTGCACACACAAGACCTGTACTACCAAGCATCATCTACGCTTGAAATAGTATTTCGCTACATGAATGAGAAGGGTGTGTCAGTACTTGCCAACATATCTGAGAAAATGTAGGTGTGCACCTATAGTAGTGCCATGAGACATTCAAGTAAATGTGCCTGTATGTGACTATTTTAGTATCTCTATGACTCCCTAAATATCTATGTAAGTGGCTATAAAGAAAATCCTCAGTGCCTGTGTTGTGGAAAAGAGCGCAGCATAGATGTGACACAACTATGTTTGAATTTGCAGCATGCACAAGTAGTTTCTAGGTAAGTTACTGAATGTATATGTGCTTCTGTAGATGTCTGACAAAGGAGTGTAACAGAACTACAACACCCAGAATTCAAAGAAAAACACTCTTTAAGAACAGCACATCATATATACACATGTAAATATTTCCACATCTTCTAATGCCTTGCTAACTAAAAATGTAACTCTTTTTACTACCAATTACACCATGTAGTAAGCAGCAAGTGTTCAACATACAAATTCAAAGCAACAGATTGTGAACCAACTTCTCACACACCTAGTCTACAAATCAGACAAACTGTCACATTCTCATTCACTCAAGTGTCTTAATCACTTGTTATTAAACATACAAATCCACTCACAAAACCACTCATATATTATCTCATATAGTTCCAATATTTTCTCAAAAATATTGGCTACTCTCTTATAACATTCTCACATGCACATATACCTTTTAAATAATTTTTTCTCCAAATTAAATGTAGTTCACATACCTGAAAATCGAGTTTGTCGATCAAAGATTTTTTGGTCTTATCAGATTGATACAATACTGTCATAAAATGTGAAAACTAAGCATAAGAATGGCACACCACTCTCACACAAAGCAACCAATAACTGCAGCATTTTTAACTTTGCACCCTCTGATAGTGCGGAAGGCAGCAAATAAAAACATAGCTTTCATTTTTTAATTTTTTCAAGCCATTCCTGAATAGTTAGTATGTGTTAACCCTTTCCTGAACTTTTATAAAGAAGCACAATATGTGTGGGTGTTTTGTACACTTCTGACACTGGAATATAGTTGGGCTACCTTTGGGTGATATTTCTGCTACATTTGGGCTCTTTTCTCTCTAGTGGCCATCTTGGGGGACTTATTTGTTATGAAGCGCCCTAATCTCTTCATTTACTGCCGTATCCTCAGTAGAACATGCTTTCAATTTTGCCCAGTCCCTCCCCACACCCTACTACGCACACCTATCATTACAGAGAAAGGACTCAGCAGAGGGGCCAGTCCTTCCACACACCCTACTATGCACATCCATCATTAGAGAGAGGTCTGAAAGCAGAGGGCAGTCCCTTCCCACACCATACTATGCACGCAACTGTCATCTGAGAGTGAGGTCTAAAAAGGGGAGGCAAATCCCTCTCCACACCCTACTATGCACACCCATCATTATAGTCGGAGGTCTCACCAGAGAGGCCAGTTCCTCCCTACACCCTACTATGCACACTCGTCATGTGAGAGAGGGGTCTGAAAGGAGAGGCCAGTCCCTTTCCACACCCTACTATGCACAACTATCATTACAGAGAGATGTCGCAGCAGAGAGGCCAATCCATTTGCACAACGTACTCTGCACACCGGACATCTGAGAGAGAGTTCTCAAAGGAGAGCCCAGTCCCTCTCTACACTATACTACTTACACTTATCATTACAGAGAGAGGTCTCAGCAGAGAGGCTAGTCCCTTCACATAACCTACTATGCATACCTGTCATCTGAGAGAGAAGTTTGAAAAGAGAGCCCAGTCCCTCCTCACACCCTACTACGTACACCTATCATTACAGAGAGAGGTCTCAGCAGAGACGTCTGTCCCTCCCCACACCCTACAACATATATCTGTCATCTGAGAGAGAGGTCTAAAAGAAGAGGGCAGTCCCTCCCTACACCTAACTACGCATATCGGTCATCTATAAGAGAGGTCTGAAAGGAGAGCCCAGTCCCTCCCTACACACAACTACTCACATCTATCTTTACAGAGAGAAGTCTCAGCAGAGAGGCCAATCCCACTACACACCAAACTATGTACACCTGTGACTTGACAGAGAGGTCTCATAGGAGAGGCCAGTCCTTGCACACACCCTACTATGCATACCAGTCATCCAAGAGAGAGGTTTCAGTGGAGAGGCCTGTCCCTTCATATACCCTACTATGCATACTTGTCATTTAAGTGAGAGGTTTGAAAGGAGAGGGCAGTCCTTTCTCACAACTCAGTATGTACATCGATTATCCAGAAAGGGCCTCAATAAAGAGGCTTGTCCCGCCCACAAACTACTATTTCATTACAAGTATGTTGCGATCCTGCGAAAGTCTTGCAAGAGTAGAGTGCAAGGATCAGAGGGTGAGGATTGTCTCATGAGCCTGGTGTGATCCCAACGGACACCCGCAAGACCAACATGGAAAATTACTGGGCCTGCCACAATGTGTTGAACAAATCTTTGAGAGTCTTGCGAGATTGAATGTGGAAACGAAAAAAAAGGGCCAAGGCTCAACCAATAGTTACCATTGTTATTACATGGTTAAAGAAATGCTGTGATGTGATTGGGTGCAATACCAGAGATAGCTCAGTTTGTCCTTGATACTTAGGGAGAGAAGGATGTCTGTTTCAGTTGTGCTCAGCAGAAGTGAATTTATGTGGAGTTGAAAGAGACTGGTGTCTTCATCTGCATTTAAAAAAAACCTTCAAGTTCAGGTATTTAATAATATATTTTATAAACGTTGTTGTGTTAAGTGTACTAATGTTTGTAAATGTATTCTACACCATGTTTACATAGTGAAAAGCTGTTTGGGGTTGTAGCTCTTATTATAGCTTTTGAGAGGTGAACTTTAGAACATAGAGAGTTATCAGCAAGTTTTGAAGATTGTGTTGAAAAATTAAGTGTTCCAACTGTATGTACTTGTAAGTAAAGCAAGCAGTGATTCTCAAGTTATAAGAAAAATATTCTGGAATGTGTTAATACAAGCCCTAGGGTTTTTATGAACCTCACTGTACATATTCTTTAACACTATGAGGTGTCTAAGTGGTAATATTGCTATTTCTAGCATGAAACAGCGTGGTGAGTGTTAGCAAAGGTGTGTGATGATGAATGTGTTACTTTATAAACTGTTATGGAATTAGAGTTCATGCCATTTTATAAGTTAATGTTGTAAATATGAAAATAGAGTGGTTGAGGGTGTGGAATTCTTCAGGAGAAAGGAATTACAAGTTGATGGTGCAATAGATATAAATATGTGATTGTGGGTAAAAAATGTAGTAAAAATGTAGTAAAGCTTAGATAGTATAGTGATGTTTCACTGTTATCAATTATTGATCAGTGTGTAACTTTTATCTTTTTGGTTTTGTTGTCTTTTTTTGGATAAAAATGGAAACTTGTCTCTGAGGAAAAAATATTGCTTGCATAAGCAGCAAAAAAAGACAAGCATGATTATTGTCTTGTTCAGCAGTCAGTACCTGAGCAAGCACAGTGTATTCAGGTTGAAAAGATGTGGCAGCATATTAAGAATCTGTAGTTCAGCAGCACAAGCTAACTCCGCCCAAGCTAGCCTTTGTGAACTCCTCTTAAAAAACTATACCCATGAGAAACTTTTCAGAGACTTTTTTGCTAGCTTGTCTCAAAACAAAAAACTGCCATACCAAAGACTTTTTGCCAGATTGAGTTGGCTGAGGCGCTTCAGCTATACCAGGCTGCTCATCATAATGTGATGAAGACATTATAAATTAGTAAAGGTGTTTGTTTTGTTTGTTCTATAATATTTGATATAGTTTGTTAATATAGTTGTTGTAGCTTTGTAATGTTGTTACTTTTTTGTAATAACAATGTTTAAAGTTTCTACTGAGTTACTTGCTTAATTGTTGTTATAGATTTGAATATTATTACAGTATTGTAATGTTGACTAAAACAGGCAGTTCCATCTTCAGGGAGTGCAGAAGTGCCACTGCATGTACATTTATCTATATGGTACAATGCATATCTTTTATGCTACAGAGAAATGTTAATGAAGAAGGAAATTATTTGATTACGGTGACTTCGCATGCTGCAGTGAGGCCTCACTAGAGAGATCAGTCCTTATTCTCACTGTAGTATGCAGACCTCTCAATCAAGAAAGAGGTTTGGGCACAGAGACCAGTGCATTCTCATATTCTACTATGCATGGCTAACAGCTGGTTGAAATGTGACAGTGGAGAGGGTAGTTCTTTTGCACATGTTACTATATATGCTTGTGATTCTGGAGAGAAGTTTCAGCGGAGAAGCCTGTGCCTGCGCACACCACACTACGCCTCATTGTCCCCATGGGGAGAGGTCTGAGAGAGAGGTGAGTGTGTCTCTGCATTTGACTAGCCACACCAATGAACCAAGACACAGTTCTGAGCAGAGAGGATACTCCATTTCTATAGTCTACTAACCACAGCCTAGTTTGCACATATATCACTCTGGGAAGATGTCTCAGCTGACAGGGCAGTGTATTTAAACATACATAAATTCTATATAGTTATTATGTAGGACAGACTTCTTAGCATAGAGGTAATTTCATTCCCACACCTTACTTGTACATTTGTGATCATGGGGAGATCTGTAACCAGAGAGATAAGCTCATTTTTTCACAGTCTGATTTGCACACCCATCATCCAAGACACAGGTCACAGAAGAGGATCCAGTCTTTCCCCGCACTGTACTAGGAAGACTTATAATGCAAGAGAGATGTGTCAGCAAGCAGGACACTTCCTCCACCCTGTATACTATACATCAGGGGTCTCCAACCGGTCGATCGCGAGCTACCGGTAGCTCGCCGAGACCCTGTGAGTAGCTCGTGATGCTTGCTGCTCAATTTAGTAGCCCTTTAGTGTTGTTTGGGCTATTTAGGCTGTTTTCAGACTCTGTTGCCTGCCCTCACCCAAACCAGCTGCTCAGATTGGCTTTGAGCTTAGCTGGGGCGGGGCGGGGCGGGCCGAGCCGAAGAGGATGACCTTCCTCTCCTTCCTACGTGCAGATCAGCGTGACTGTCTATGCGCCCCCTGCCTTTTCCTCACTGGCACCGCGCTCATTGAGTGAGTCACGAGTGCGAAGGGTGCGAGTGCGGAGCTGCATCAGGCATGGCAGGGCAGAGCAGAGCAGCTGGTTTGCAGGTCGCGCAAGGCAAGCAGTATAGAACTGCCGGTACCCGCGTTATCTGCCCTTTTCAGCAGAGCAGAGGTAAGCCGTGAGAGCACACCCAACACTCCATGTTGTCTTGCAGAAGCTGAGAAAAGTCTTTATTTCCACTGTAGACGGCACTGCGAGGCAAAACGCACAACGCATTCTTATTTGCAGCTGCTGCCGTTTTTCAGAGAAAGCTGTTATTTAATGTGATGGACCCATTCTCCACGCTTTCCACTTCTCTTTGTATTCATTTGAACACCTTTGTGTGACTCAGCACGTTACAAAACAAGGTCAGTTTTACAGAAAACAATATGTGCGCTGCGGTGATGTTTCAAATATGCCCAGTAAAGTAGTAAAGAAGTAAACGAATCAGATAGGTATGTAAATATTTATAGACGTACTTCAGTAGGGCACACAAAAAGAAGAGCACATTAGTAATTAGTAGTAATTAAGCCAAGGAATATAAATATAGTGGTGATGAGTTTTAATGTATATTGAATTAATAAACAAGTGTTCTTTTGCTTATATCTAAATTTCACAAACAGTGCCACCATGTGGCACCTCTCATAAGTGCTGTGCCAATGCTGAGCCCCAGAAACCACCGTCTCAAAAGCACTGCAAACCTCTTTATTTCTGCACCCTCAGCCCATTAACTTTTCCAGCTGACAGGGGGATGGGAGCATGGGATACCTCACTACCTCCATTTGTGCACATTTTAACTTTGTGCAAAGGCCCAGACATGATCCAAAAATAGAACCGTAAGTGACGCCCATCCATTTGGAAACCATACCTAACCCGTTCATGTGCATGTGTGCGCTACCCATTTTTTGTGCCAGGGGAGCTGAGGGATTCACAGTGCCCATCCAGGTGCTGGGGCAGTGTTTCCGAGCACCCTCTGTAGAGTCATGGGCCCTTGGCTCACACGCTGAATAAAAAGACGACAGGCACATGGTTCAGATGGGTACACTGCTCTGAAAGAGCTCGAAGGCACCGCAGCCTGCAGTAAAACACATGTTCAAGCAGCAAGTTTGTGAAAACATTACAGTGTCATTAATAAATTAAGTAAGCAATTACAGATGGCCAGGCAGGACCTTCTTCCTTCTAAGCATGCCGGAGCCACCCTCACGACAATTATCCAAGATATTCAGGAGGGTTATGAGGATTTGGTTAACAAGTTTGCAAAGCAGTATGAGGAATGAGGAATCCGGTGCCGGAGATAAAGTGTAGAAGAGTCAGGGTCAACAATGAACATTCTTTTTCTAAAGTAAGGGATCTCTTGAGGAAGGAGTTTCATGAAGTGCTTGACAACACAGGACTCGGTGACAAGTTCGTGCAAGGCATTGTCTTTCTTGTACAAGCATTGCAAATATTCCTCTCAAGAGGTCTGCTTCAACCGAGGGCAGCCGTTGAGGGCAGAGTTTTGATTTGAATCTCTCGATGAACCAGCCACAGAGATAACGTCAATGAAAAGTGCTGAAGTTATTGTGTGCGTAAACAAACCTTCTTGTGCAGCATACAGCCTTGTGAGAACAGTGATGGCTGTTTCTTGCATCATTACCTATCACCAGTGCCAGTGCTGAAAGATAATTTCCAAACTTGCATTTCTGACGACTGAGCTACACTCCACAGTGCAGCAAAACAGAACTTTACCACGTAACAGTAAAGATTCCAGCCAGTATCTCCCACCCACCTACCCGGCATTACGAGTTACCAGGCCTAGAATTGGGGACATGATGCAGGTCTTATGTTATGTTACAAGTTACGTTATCTGCATTTGTATGTATAACGTGATTTCCTTGTTTGTGCAATAACCAATGTTTAACTTTGGAGGAATTAGCTGATTGAAGCATCATAAATGGAAGTGGAATCATAGAGGTGCCGGTTAAGTAGATGACTCTTGTGGGTGGTTTATGCTAGGCCTCCAGGAGAACAACAGGCATTTGTGCCTGCTTTCTCGTTCCCAAGACATGTCTGTATTACAGGAGTGGCCCCTCCCATGATAAGCATGTGCAAGGAAAATTACTCATTTGTATGAAAGATTGCCATATGTAAATATGGGAGTAACGTTGTACATGCGCATGCCACATATTACTGACACAGGCCCTGTCCCGTGGTGGGCTTTTGGGAACACACTATCAGTGCGTTACAAAGAAGGTGAGCCACAGTTAATGGGACCCTGAGGGTGCCTTTTGGGATCCAGCACAGAGTTCCAGGGTGCATCACATGTAGTGCATATGACTCCAACCTTCCTGGGGAGGTCCCTACTTCAGAGGGAGGCCTGGCCCTACAGGTCATGAAACACAGAGATGTTGTTCTTCATTGCTACACTCTCCCCAGCGCCTTGACTACCTCAAAGGATTATTAGACACACTAGGCTAGAGCAGGGAGACCCCAGTCCGGTCTGTACTGGGCACACACAAGAAGGGGGCGCACCAACACAAAGTGGGATTAAAGAAGGGTTTGTTGAGTGTTTCCAAGTAAAAGAACAAGCTGCACTTTAATGACTATTAATACTGTGTGAAGCATTGCACGAATGGTGGCTTACCTTTGCCACATACCTTCCTGGAGGTCCGTATTACAGTGTAACCCCCAAGGATGCTGCATGGGTGCACACTTTGTTAGTGTGAAACTGCTACAATACCTTCCACAGCACCCTGGGTGTGGTGCAGTCTGACCTGGCGCTCAGTCAGGGTGTGTAAGCTTCCCATATCACCCCATCAGTAGCCATCTGAGGGTCTACTACTCTGCACAAAATTAGGCACAGTTGCTAACTACACCCACCCTCGTGTGCCCCGGCCTAGACCAAAGGGCTGGCGAAATGGCTCTCTGACGGAGAGTGGGGCTGCGTGGGTCCACTCTGGATACTGCCCCTAGTTTTATTACTAAACTTATTTTTTAAAAAGTTAGGAGGCCACTGCAGCTTGCACCACAAATTGCCCCTGCCAGAGATGCCAGTACCAACACAACTACTTGCCATCACGCTACTACAAGTGTAACAATTCAGACTATTCCAGGCCCCCAAAAGCTATAAAATTGGCTTGGGCAGCAGGTTTTGGTCATTTTTAATATATATTGAATTAATAAATAACATTTGCTGTGCTCATCTCTAAATTAGAGACAAACACCACCACCCTCATGTGGCAAATTGATATAAGTGCAGGTGTTGACAATAAAGATCCGGTGCCAAGCACCCGAAATCACCGGCTCAAATTAAGTACCAAAACCCATGCCTAAGGGGTGGCCAGGGCATAAGAAGGTGCTTAAAAAATGTTCCTGTAGATACGAGCCACTCCCTATCCGGAGGAGGACAAAAAATTTAGGTCACCTCCTCGTGGTCTGCCACAGTATGAGCTCTGAAAAAATTAGGCTTAAAGTCAATGAAACTGGGCGTGGGGGTCTCTTGGAAAAATGGGCGAGTTGCTTGGGGTTTAGTAGCTCACGGCGATTTTCACTGACCAGAAGTAGCTCTCCCTACACAAAAGGTTGGAGACCCCTGCTATACATACATCAGCATGGAAAGAGGAATGAGCAGAGCGAAACATTTGTGTCAAACCCTACTAGACACATCTCACCCTAGCAAGATTTGTTAGCGGACTGGTCACTCCCTTCCCAGACACCAATGCATATCTCTGTTAGTATAGGGAGAGGTGTCAGCAGAGAGGCCACTCCTTGCCAACACCATATTGCACATCCATGTTGTTCTAGAGATAGTTGTCAGTGGAGAAGAGAATGTTTCCCTCTACACAACTGTATATGTCTGTCCTTCTGGGGAGAGCTGTGACTGGACAGTCAAATCCATTCCCACAACCTAATATATATGGTAATTTTTCTGGGAAGAGGTCTTGGTGGAGAGCCAGGACTTGCTATACTTATTATGGAATACGAAGGTCTTATATGTGTGGTGTTTACCTTCTCCACCCTACTATGCATACTGCATACTACTGAGCCAGGCGAAAGGTGTGAGTGGAGAGGCAGTGTTGCTTTACCGCCTACTCTACAAACTGGTTACCTTCATGCAATGTCTCTCCCCATAGTTTACTACACGCAGTTGTTAGGCTCTGGAGATGTGTCAGTGAGATCTCAGTGTCTCCTAACATCCTACTGTGCACTGTTCTTATACTGTGAAAAGGTCTCATTTGAGAGTCAACTTTCTCCCCACACCCTACTAATGGGTACTATAAGGCAAAAGTACTGTAACAATGGAAAATGTAATCTATTCCTCTAAAAAAAGTTTACGATCTAGCGAGTTTCTCACTGGATCGTAAAAAAAAAGTAATGATTGAACTTTTTCTCATAATAAGAAATGGACTTAAAGTGAATAAATTAGTTCCAATGAGTTCTGTGTACTAATGTTCGTCTCATGCAGATAAGACAAGTGGGGTTTTGTTATAAACATAATAGATTTATTTTTCCCCACAATTATATAATGGATTGCATTTCATTAAACTAAACACACTGTTACAATACTGGTGGATATAATTATACATACTACATCAGGATATATTCAATGTAAATGCAAAGTCCATTATAAAAAGTATGATCTCGCGAGAGACTGGCGAGAGCAAACCAGGAAGCACTGCCCCCTTGAACTGCATGTGAGGAATTGCCTCCCGGGCTCTCTCGAGAGAGTCTCACGAGAGCTTTGGAGAAGGGAAACAAGGGAAACTTAGTACAAACAACATAGAGCATGAAACTATAGGGTAGCTATGAAAAGAGCCGTTTTAGTTAACATTTTTAAAAAACTATAAAAAATGTTTTATTTTCAAACGTTTTTGATATTTTTACATTTGTTTTATAAGGTTACGACAAAAACATACAATTTGAAGTGTTAAACAAACACCAACAGCATCTCCTTAAAAACAAAAAGGAGAAAAGCTTACAAAAACGTGTTAAAAAAAATAACTGCTGCCTAGGCGGGCACTTGTGCTCTTGGTCAAGTTTCTTATGGGCAGACATGCTTGTTTCCGATGAAAACATGATCTGCTTACACAAACAGCAAAATAGTGCTTTGTTAAAGAAAAGTAGGGTTACTGTCAACTTGTGCACTTGGAACCTGCACAGGCACAGTATATCCTGAAGCAAGTGATGTTGAAGGCCCTATAGAGTTGTCTAGCTCCGCAACGTGAGCCAACTCTGCTCGTGCAAGCCTTTGTGGATGCATTGACCTCAGGTGTCTCCACATCCCTGTGGTGCTCATGCTATATTGTTTATTTCTGCTCTCCCGGCTGAACTCTTTGCTGCAAAGTTTACAGGTAACATACTTCACAGATACTTTCTTGGTACCTGACCTCATTTCAAAGAATTGCCACACCAAGGATTTCTTGGGTGGCTGAGGTGGCTGAGCTGGTGCAGAAGCCCCTGGCTGTTCATCTGAATCTGAATCTTTGTGAAGAAAGGCAAACAGGAATGGAAAGGAAGACAAATATGTCTACTACCATCAAAATCAAATAGTGAAATAAAGCAAAAAGGGTGGAATTTTCTTCTTCTAAATAAAGACATCCATACGCCTCTCACGAGTGACCTGCAAGCGTCTCACAGGATCGTAAAGATATTATTGCTTTATATATACAATGGAACAAATCATAATAAATGTTACTAATATAATCAACATCTCTAATCGTTTACTTTGTTCACAACTACAGGAAAACTCTGTTCTGTAGCACACATAGGTGGAGGAAAAAACGCCTCCCCTGAAGAGGCATATCTTTTGGTGCATTTCCAAGTTGTACATCTGGGAATGAATCAAAAACAATAGGCGTTGCATGGGAACACCTACGCAATGCTCCTGGAATGCCTACCCAGGGCAGAGTAATGCAACACAGTGATTCGCGCTGCATTGCGTTACTCCATATTTTTGGAGCCCTATAAAGTGGCTTTGCGTGGCTTCAAAAATGTGACTGAAGGTTTGCGTCACTATTCCACCATGTTGCTTGGTGCAAGAACTATGCAAACTGGGTCATAAATATGGCCCCTCATTTTTAGAACTCTCAGTCCCAATGCCTAACTTCCATCACATATTCTTCGATTCTGACTGTATAAGAAACGTTTTTTGGTCCATGCCAAAATCTTTTAGAAATTGTTGGTCCTCTGAGAAATCTCAGAAGGATGTCGCTTGGAGTGTATGTTCTGTGCTGTATTGTTGGTTAGGCTGATTGATAGCTGGTAGAACAGCTCTTTATCTCTTCTAAAATAATGGAAAAAAGTTAATCAATCGATATTTAAAATTCTTTAAAATATGAGGCACTTGTCAATCCTGAGTCAAGAGGCTTTGTGGGGTCAGGTGTTGATAGGGGCAGATTGAAGTCCCTGGAACATAATAGACATACAAAATGATTCCAAAAGTAATTAGCACTGGCCAATAGCATCACTGTGTTATACATTTGATATTTTGTATTCGAGGGCTGCTGAATAATAAAGAGAATCATTGGCATAGTCAATAGGTAAGTGGCTAAAACTGGAGCACTGCCAAAAGAAAATGTAGAAGACAGCTGCAGTGAAAACCAATTTAAAAATGATTTGCTTTGTCTGACTGAGTCCACATTTCAGATGTAAAGTTGTTCCTCATGCATTCGAATGGAGGCAAAAGCATACAACCCACTAACCAGTGCATAAAAAGTGATTCTAAAATTTTCCTGTGTGACTGACAGAGTCCTAAGCCAATAACTGAAGGTTCCTGGGCCAAAGAAGTCAGTGCCTCAAAGAGGCTGAACTAAAGCCCTTTTGTCAGAAAGTACCTGTTGTTCCAAACGAAGGTGACTGTAGATGATGTTAAACCCAACCCTTCTTACCAACAGGGCCGGACTGGTGATGCCGGGCACCAGGCAATCCCCTGGTAGGCTGGAAGGAATGGGGGCCGGTTTTGTCACAGGGGGCCGGTTTTGTTACTGGGGGCCGATTTTATTTTTATTTTTAGCAAAATCTCGCCGTCAGTAACAAAATCAGAAGGCCACGGTGACAGTCCCTGCAGTGCACTCTGACCTCTGTATTTAGTGTGCTTGAAGGTGCGCGTAATCGCCAACCGCCTTATTGTGGCAGTGCATGCAACACCAGAAGCCATCCGGAAGGGCCAATGATTAGTCCGACTCGCGCATCGCACCCTAAACTCTCACTGTCATTGCCAATGACAGAGAGAGAGTTTAGGGCAAGATGCACGAGTTGGACCAATCATCTGCGCCCCCTCTCCAAGGTCGCTCACCTGCAGCATAGTACGCAGCGCGCCCCCGCCCTCTTAGTCAGTTGAGGCCTCCAGAAGTTTAAGTAAGTGTAATTTACTGCTTTACAAAAGAATTAAAAAAGAAAACACACTGGTTCGTGTACCTTTATATTACCGAACAACAACATTTTAGAAAGGTGCGCAATGAGCCAAAGTGCACTGAGCACGCACCGGGCAGGATGTAGGTCGTTTCATGCCTTCTGCGCCATTCTTTTCCTCTCCTTCTCTTACCTGAGGCACTGGAGAGGGCTCTCTTGTGGCTGGTTGCATCCCCCCTTGTTTCTGCTTGTGTTTGGACCTCCTGCCTCAGTCGAGGCCCAGTATGCTTTTTCTTTGTTGTACAGCAACAAAAAGGAGGGGGGGGGGTGGTTGGTTCTCTTGACTACACCCCCACTCCAATGGTCTTAACGAGCCTTGTTTTCAGTACTGACTCTGGGTTTTCAAACAGTGGGGGGTCTCCTAAGTGTCCTCTTAGTAGGGCTATTTGTGGGCGGGGCCCTAGTCTTTCCTATGTATCAAGGAGCCTGCTGTTTTGGTTAGCAACCACTCGCCCTATTCGTCTGTTCGTGGGGAACCCTGTATCCTGTGCTGCAGATCATGTATTCCACCTGTGATGTAGGCAGGGTTTGAGAAGGTATCGCTTCAAGGGCCCTGGAGGGCGTCGGATATTCTCTCGCTCTGATCCACTGACCAAGTTTGCTTTATTTGCAGCACTCCCGTCAACCCTCTTGTCTCAAAAAGGCCTGTTATAGGGGGGCCTCAGTTTCGAGCGTTCGGAGGCCTCTCTATTAGGTTTCCAGATTTACAAGTCCTCCTGCGATATTCTCATTGGGCCTCGGTAACGGCCCGGCCTTCCCACCGTCTGCTCCCGAGTCCCCTACTTACCACTGCAGTGACGCTTGGGCCGGCTGTAGGATCATGGGTCTCAGCCTCCAGCTCCTTGCAGGGTGATGAGATGCTCTGGCCTGGTTCAGATACCCCTAATTTTGAGTTGCATGCACTCCAGGCCAGTGCAATTTGCCACCGAGTGATAGACCGCTGACAAAATGTATGTTGTGAAGTGGGATGCTAAGATCGTTCCTATATTTTTTAATTTACCATTCTCACGCCTTTCCCTTGATTTCTCATGCAAAGGTGACTGGCAGTCAAACAGATAATTTCAAGTAAAAACTCGTTTAAAGAAATGCACATTTTTGAAACTTTTGCTGACAAAAAGTCTCAATCGTATATTTATTTGTGTATTCAGAGGTTTTATAAAGCGCGAAGAAGACCCGGGGGTAGAAGAGCGTTTGTAGAGTACAAATTTCACATAAATATCAGTTCAAGACGATAACTACAAAGCTGAAGGACAAGGCTGTGTGTTTACAGAGCAACGAGGGTACACATCATTATAACTAGATATACATGGCATATTCTGCCAGTGCAAGGACAAGCTAGGTATCATTAGTGAGGTTACACAGAACAATTTTACCAAACACAAGAACAGGGAATTCCATGCCATATTCAGACCGGTGGAAGATGAGGGCGATCGATTAGTTTGTCAGGAATTACTTAGTGAGAAGAGATTTGACTTTCCTCTCCAAGACGGCTGGCGGTAGTTAGATCCCAATTTTAGGTGTACTGCCCGAGAAGGAGGTTTTTTGTTTCTTCATTCTATGAGCTTCCAGGAGTTGCCAATCAGCACTGAGTAGGGTGTGGTTGCCTCTAGACAGTGAGTTTTGTGGCCAGGTATTTTGGGGTGCCGAAGTGCAGGGCTTTGAGTAGTGCAGTCTACCTTGAGGGAGGCACCTTGCTTCTATTGCGAGCCACTTGAGAGTGACGAGAACAGGTGTAATGTGTCTGAATCACTTTGCTCCGGATACTAGCCTAGCTGCCGCATTTAGGATGGCCTTCATTGGTGTTAGGCGTGATTTTGCAGCAACGGTCAAGGGAGCATTGCCATAGTCAAGTCTAGATAAGACCATAGCCTTGCTTGCATTATTCAACAAATAGGAATGCACACCTCACTACCGACACAGTACCGGGAGGGGCCGGCTTCACGTCTCTCCATGACAACTCAACAGGGCATTTAACCTCCATTTAAGCACCTTGGAGGTGTCACCACTATGATTGATTTTTGTCAGCATTGGGCAGTGTTGGTTTTGGTTAAAACGCCGTTTAACTTTATTCCTGACAGTGATGAAAGCCTTTCATTAAAACTTGCCTGTAATGTGAAAATAAAGGCAAGGAGTTTACAAATATTTTATGCTGTCTCACACTAAGCACACATGGCCTAAGTCACAACAAATTTTACGACTAGTATCATTACGATTGTGGAGTCATCTGCTGCTTAGCCATGAATCTATGTTATATACTGTGAAATGGACTGGGATTTGATACTGCATTGTTATATTTTGAAAAATGAGCCAACAGTCACATAATTTGTTATAAATGCAGGGCTCAAAAACTTTCTTATGAGTGTCCCGCTGTTCAATGCCATGGTTGCCAAATACCAAGGGCAACTTAGTCTTGATTTCACCTAATGAATCTTTCTTTTGCCACCTACACTTCCTGTCTCTTTAGCTAACTCTCAAAGGTTCTTTTCCATCACAGGTTTCTCCCTCTGTCAATGTTTTCCTAGCTTCCTCTTTATGCTTGTTTCCCCTTCCCCCTTTTTTTCTTGCTTTGGCTCAAATTCTAACGATGGAAAATAAGAACTTGTCCCCACAACTGAGCCTGTGAAGCAAGCCATGTCTGAGACCACCTATCACCTTTCTGATTTGTTTCTTAAATGCCCCCCCCAAGCCTTTTCACAGCACTAACAGGTTAGGAAGATTAAAGACTGAGTCAGCCTAGCTAGGAATCTAACTTGTGACCTGCACATCACCTCACCGATCTATCCTGCCTGACATACAAAAAAGCGCCACTTGCACTTTTCATTCTCTTTAGAAAAAAGGGCAGTCCTCTTTTGGCAGCTGTCCACGACACGGCACTTGAAACACAGTGGGCGACACTACAGCGTCCATCTCCAAGCACAGCTAGATATAGGCACAGAAGTCTCACCACACGTCCACTTTGTACTTACGTTAGGTAACTACCACTTCATGTGAGTAGACACTCCTGCACGCTCCCAGGTTACCCAGATAAGGCACCGCAGTGGCCCTACTATCTTGGTGCTTAATCTCATTTTAGACCTCAGACGGGGGGGTGTTCCTCGCCATATCCACGTGCGCCTGGCACACTCTTTAAACCTCAGTGTCATCTCCAGTCCAGGCTTCACCCCTGCATTAATATCCCTCCACCCTCTTCACCCTTCATGGTGCTTGTTCAAATAAACAAGTTAGACTGTTACAGGAGCCATGGTGATGAGTCTGTATTAGCCTGTGTGCATACACATACATATATATATATATATATATATATATATATATCACATCGACGAAGCATAGCAGACCAGGATAAACAAAGATAAATGCTCCACCACTGAAGAAACTGAGAACGGTGCCTGAGTTAGTATTTTTTCCACTTAATCTTTAAAAGTGGCTGCACAGCGCCACAGGACTGCCACCTATACTTTGACTGCCACTATACCTGACTTATACTTTGTGTTCCTGATTCACTACTCTCGTGTCTATATTTAGAGTTCTCTGTAAGAATGTCTATGGGTACATATGACTGGGTAACCTGGTGCTCTTTAAGGTCATCATTTACCATTTACTGTGCTTTGAAAGTTAATGCAATTAAATATGTAATGAAAAATGTGTTGTAAAATGCATCATTTTGGTCTCTTTTTCCAAAGTGTTCTTGGGGGCAGGACCCCCCCCCCCCGGACCCCCGCTAGCAGTGGTCGGGTGCGCTCGCTGCGCTCGCTCACTATGCACCGTGCGGGGGCTGGTCTGACAAAATTTGCCAGGGCTGCTCTCAGTTCCCAGTCCGGCCCTGGCTGTAATGTCGCCCACTGTGTTTCAAGTGCCGTGTCGTGGACAGCTGCCAAAAGAGGACTGCCCTTTTTTCTAAAGAGAATGAAAAGTGCAAGTGGCGCTTTTTTGTATGTCAGGCAGGATAGATCGGTGAGGTGATGTGCAGGTCACAAGTTAGATTCCTAGCTAGTCTGACTCAGTCTTTAATCTTCCTAACCTGTTAGTGCTGTGAAAAGGCTTGGGGGGGGCATTTAAGAAACAAATCAGAAAGGTGATAGGTGGTCTCAGACATGGCTTGCTTCACAGGCTCAGTTGTGGGGACAAGTTCTTATTTTCCATCGTTAGAATTTGAGCCAAAGCAAGAAAAAAAGGGGGAAGGGGGAAACAAGCATAAAGAGGAAGCTAGGAAAACATTGACAGAGGGAGAAACCTGTGATGGAAAAGAACCTTTGAGAGTTAGCTAAAGAGACAGGAAGTGTAGGTGGCAAAAGAAAGATTCATTAGGTGAAATCAAGACTAAGTTGCCCTTGGTATTTGGCAACCATGGCATTGAACAGCGGGACACTCATAAGAAAGTTTTTGAGCCCTGCATTTATAACAAATTATGTGACTGTTGGCTAATTTTTCAAAATATAACAATGCAGTATCAAATCCCAGTCCATTTCACAGTATATAACATAGATTCATGGCTAAGCAGCAGATGACTCCACAATCGTAATGATACTAGTCGTAAAATTTGTTGTGACTCAGGCCATGTGTGCTTAGTGTGAGACAGCATAAAATATTTGTAAACTCCTTGCCTTTATTTTCACATTACAGGCAAGTTTTAATGAAAGGCTTTCATCACTGTCAGGAATAAAGTTAAATGGCGTTTTAACCAAAACCAACACTGCCCAATGCTGACAAAAATCAATCATAGTGGTGACACCTCCAAGGTGCTTAAATGGAGGTTAAATGCCCTGTTGAGTTGTCATGGAGAGACGTGAAGCCGGCCCCTCCCGGTACTGTGTCGGTAGTGAGGTGTGCATTCCTATTTGTTGAATAATGCAATCAAGGCTATGGTCTTATCTAGACTTGACTATGGCAATGCTCCCTTGACCGTTGCTGCAAAATCACACCTAACACCAATGAAGGCCATCCTAAATGCGGCAGCTAGGCTAGTATCCGGAGCAAAGTGATTCAGACACATTACACCTGTTCTCGTCACTCTCAAGTGGCTCGCAATAGAAGCAAGGTGCCTCCCTCAAGGTAGACTGCACTACTCAAAGCCCTGCACTTCGGCACCCCAAAATACCTGGCCACAAAACTCACTGT
Organism: Calotriton arnoldi; assembly: GCA_963921515.1. Lineage (NCBI taxonomy): Eukaryota > Metazoa > Chordata > Amphibia > Caudata > Salamandridae > Calotriton > Calotriton arnoldi. The sequence goes on from CAWUFW010021518.1 coordinate 106,835, forward strand.
CTAGAGGCAACCACACCCTACTCAGTGCTGATTGGCAACTCCTGGAAGCTCATAGAATGAAGAAACAAAAAACCTCCTTCTCGGGCAGTACACCTAAAATTGGGATCTAACTACCGCCAGCCGTCTTGGAGAGGAAAGTCAAATCTCTTCTCACTAAGTAATTCCTGACAAACTAATAGATCGCCCTCATCTTCCACCGGTCTGAATATGGCATGGAATTCCCTGTTCTTGTGTTTGGTAAAATTGTTCTGTGTAACCTCACTAATGATACCTAGCTTGTCCTTGCACTGGCAGAATATGCCATGTATATCTAGTTATAATGATGTGTACCCTCGTTGCTCTGTAAACACACTGCCTTGTCCTTCAGCTTTGTAGTTATCGTCTTGAACTGATATTTATGTGAAATTTGTACTCTACAAACGCTCTTCTACCCCCGGGTCTACCTTCGCGCTTTATAAAACCTCTGAATACACAAATAAATAAACGATTGAGACTTTTTGTCAGCAAAAGTTTCAAAAATGTGCATTTCTTTAAACGAGTTTTTACTTGAAATTATCTTTTTGACTGCCAGTCACCTTTGCATGAAAAATCAAGGGAAAGGCGTGAGAATGGTAAATTAAAAAATATAGGAACGATCTGAGCATCCCACTTCACAACATACATTTTGTCAGCGGTCTATCACTCGGTGGCAAATTGCACTGGCCTGGAGTGCATGCAACTCAAAATTAGGGGTATCTCGACCAGGCCAGAGCATCTCATCACCCTGCAAGGAGCTGGAGGCTGAGACCCATGATCCTACAGCCAGCCCAAGCGTCACTGCAGCGGTAAGTAGGGGACTCGGGAGCAGACGTTGGGGAGGCCGGGCCGTTACCGAGGCCCAATGAGACTATCGCAGGAGGACTTGTGAATCTGGAAACCTAATAGAGAGGCCTCTGAACGCTCGAAACTGAGGCCCCCCTATAACAGGCCTTTTTGAGACAAGAGGGTTGACGGGAGTGCTGCAAATGAAGCAAACTTGGTCAGTGGATCAGAGCGAGAGAATATCCGACGCCTTCCAGGGCCCTTGAAGCGATACCTTCTCAAACCCTACCTACATCACAGGTGGAATACATGATCTGCAGCACAGGATACAGGGTTCCCCACGAACAGACGAATAGGGCGAGTGGTTGCTAACCAAAACAGCAGGCTCCTGGATACATAGGAAAGACTAGGGCCCCACCCACAAATAGCCCTACTAAGAGGACACTTAGGAGACCCCCCACTGTTTGAAAACCCGGAGTCAGTACTGAAAACAAGGCTCGTTAAGACCATTGGAGTGGGGGTGTAGTCAAGAGAACCAACCCCCCCCCCCCTGTTTGTTGCTGTACAACAAAGAAAAAGCATACTGGGCCTCGACTGAGGCAGGAGGTCCAAACACAAGCAGAAACAAGGGGGGATGCAACCAGCCACAAGAGAGCCCTCTCCAGTGCCTCAGGTAAGAGAAGGAGAGGAAAACAATGGCGCAGAAGGCTTGAAACGACCTACTTCCTGCCCGGTGCGTGCTCAGTGCACTTTGGCTCATTGCGCACCTTTCTAAAATGTTGTTGTTCTGTAATATAAAGGTACAGGAACCAGTGTGTTTTCTTTTTTAATTCTTTTGTAAAGCAGTAAATTACACTTACTTAAACGTCTGGAGGCCTCAGGCCTACACAGACTAATGCTGTGCTGTCTGCTGCTTGTTTCTCTGGTGCGTGTGACTCCCTTACTGACTAAGAGGGCGGGGGCGCGCTGCGTACTATGCTGCAGGTGGGCGAACTTGGAGAGGGGGCGCAGATGATTGGTCCAACTCGCGCATCATGCCCTAAACTCTCTCTCTGTCATTGGCAATGACAGTGAGAGTTTAGGGTGCGATGCGCGAGTCGGACTAATCATTGGCGCTTCCGGATGGCTTCTGGTGTTGCATGCACTGCCACAATAAGGCGGTTGGCGATTACGCGCACCTTCACGCACACTAAATACAGAGGTCAGAGTGCACTGCAGGGACTGTCACCGTGGCCTTCTGATTTTGTTACTGACGGCGAGATTTTGCTAAAAATAAAAATAAAATCGGCCCCCGGTAACAAAACCGGCCCCCTGTGACAAAACCGGCCCCCATTCCTTCCAGCCTACCAGGGGATTGCCCGGTGCCCGGCATCACCAGTCCGGCCCTGACTACAGCGTCCATCTCCAAGCACAGCTAGATATAGGCACAGAAGTCTCACCACACGTCCACTTTGTACTTACGTTAGGTAACTGCCACTTCATGTGAGTAGACACTCCTGCACGCTCCCAGGTTACCCAGATAAGGCACCGCAGTGGCCCTACTATCTTGGTGCTTAATCTCATTTTAGACCTCAGACGGGGGGTGTTCCTCGCCATATCCACGTGCGCCTGGCACACTCTTTAAACCTCAGTGTCATCTCCAGTCCAGGCTTCACCCCTGCATTAATATCCCTCCACCCTCTTCACCCTTCATGGTGCTTGTTCAAATAAACAAGTTAGACTGTTACAGGAGCCATGGCGATGAGTCTGTATTAGCCTGTGTGCATACACATACATATATATATAAATATATATATATATATATATATATATCACATCGACGAAGCATAGCAGACCAGGATAAACAAAGATAAATGCTCCACCACTGAAGAAACTGAGAACGGTGCCTGAGTTAGTATTTTTTCCACTTAATCTTTAAAAGTGGCTGCACAGCGCCACAGGACTGCCACCTATACTTTGACTGCCACTATACCTGACTTATACTTTGTGTTCCTGATTCACTACTCTCGTGTCTATATTTAGAGTTCTCTGTAAGAATGTCTATGGGTACATATGACTGGGTAACCTGGTGCTCTTTAAGGTCATCATTTACCATTTACCGTGCTTTGAAAGTTAATGCAATTAAATATGTAATGAAAAATGTGTTGTAAAATGCATCATTTTGGTCTCTTTTTCCAAAGTGTTCTTGGGGGCAGGACCCCCCCCCGGACCCCCGCTAGCAGTGGTCGGGCGCGCTCGCTGCGCTCGCTCACTATGCACCGTGCGGGGGCTGGTCTGACAAAATTTGCCAGGGCTGCTTTCAGTTCCCAGTCCGGCCCTGCTTACCAACCTTCACTCGCGCTGTGCAGCAAACCTCAAGCAGAGGGCGAAGTGGAAAAAGGTTATAAAACATGTCATTCAAACAAAATGTCTAAATGGTATATGCGAGACAGGTTGAGTATCACAAAGGTTACCCATTGGTAGCTCTGTAGAGTTCTGGTAGTGCTCAAAGATGTCAGATATATGCAGCCATGTTAGGACAGAACACAACTGAGAACTTTGGGGCAGTGTATTTTCATATATGGCTTTCATATAAAACCCCCATAACACATCTAATTACTTACCTGTGGCCCACGGTAGAAGACGGCTAACAAACCTGGAGCAAACCAAGAACTTACTCCAGGTATGGAGCCACTGGAAGGCTTGCAGGAGTAGCTGGACTGAGGGTTCACAAAGTGAAAACCTGAAACGCTACTTGCCACTATAGGGTGCAATGGAATCGAAGAAAAGAGGAAACACAACAAACATGAGAGCGCAAGATGACAATCCAGCAGCCTGAGAACGCCAATACAACATGCTGTTTCTGGGTAACGTGCCTCAGCTTCTCGATTCCCTATATGCTTACTGCCTTTATTGACCAGACGTATCCCCGCCCTGTTCTCGACACAGAGGAGGTTTCCTCCTGTGATGACCCCCTACACTAGACTGCTAACCTTCAGAGGTGATAAGCTCCACTTCTCTGTCCTCCATATCTTCCAATACTACAACTGCTGAAGGACTGCCACTCGACTGGAGTGCTGCTTTTGCATGTTCCTTATTATTTCCAGGTATACATATACTTTTATATCGTGTGAACCAGACCCTCAGAGAATCTGAGAACTTTACACAGGTGTAGAAAACATAGCTTAACAACACAAAACCTGGTGACTGAGAATTGGAGAAAGTACTCTAAATGCATAATATTTTTAAGTATAGTTCATAACAAGTGGAGCTGAATTATTTGCCGGTAGCAATAAGCATGTTACATTGAGAGTGAATACGTTGTGAAGGATGCCATGTTTGGCAATGTTACAGAGAGATAAGAGTATTATACGGCTAACCTTAACCCTTAACCAGGTAAAATGTCACTGTTAGGTACACACCACATGCAGATGAAGCTGAAGTAGAGGTGAAGTGAGAAGTGATCAATGGTGTATAAGGAGGGAAAGAGCTCTCCTCAAACAGATAATGACTCATGCAGTGCAGTCCTTCTTGAACCTTGGCAGTTATAAAAGAAACATCTCAGAGTTTCAAAGAGAGTGGAATCCTCAGACATTTTTAGATTCTTCACCAAGCAGTAGGGTAGCCAGTATGTATGATATACCTGGCTTCTAATGGTAACTACTGAGATGTGGTGAGAACAGGGGTAATTTAGTCAAAGCAACAGCAGTGGTGTGAAGCATAGCCATTGGAGGAGTGCAGTGCACATTGAGGGATAGATTTACTAACATTTGAAAGGCAGCACAACAGCCAAAGTTTCTGTGCTGCCTTGCGTCAAAGGGAGAGACAGAAATTCACCATATCAAATACCGTGTATTTTTTCTCTCCCCTGGTGCTGGTGCACTTTTGGCTGCCATGCTCCAATGCACACACACTTGTGCCATTGTGCAAATGTGTGTTCTCTAAAGCATAGGGTGTGCACTGAAAGGGTACCCAAGTATAAAAACTACCCTTTAATATGTTTCCCACGGTGCATGCGTGCTGTACAAAGCACTACACATGCAAAGTTGGAGAAATGAAGAGAAACATTTCTCCTCCAGCCTTGTAGGGGCACCAGGTTTTGACACGAAATCCTGTCCACAAATGTTAGTAGATAGGGATTTGCATCAAAACCCGTGGGTGGTAGCAGGGGAATGCCAATGTACAGCCTATGGAATCACACTTGATGCAAAGTAGCTCAAAGTAGCACATAGCTCAACTTTAAATTACTTGGGAATACTTTCAAGTCAAATCCTGGTTTGCATTGAATAGTAAATACCATTGCATCACTCTGCCCCTGATTTGTGTCACTTGTCACAAAGCATTAGTAAATCTGGGCCTGAGTATCCCAGTGAAAAGTGGCCTTCCACAACACCAAGGACATAACTTCTGTTTTGAGTTCTTGTCTAGGGATGTGCAATTGCATGCCTCATAGAAACTGTAATTTGAAGAGGGCATTCTGACTATGTTGTTTATGTGGGTATATAGGTGAACTCACTGATGTCGGTCTTACAGTCAAGGATATTTATAATGTCTAACCATGAATAAAAATGTACATATTAAAACCAAACAAGCAGAAACTCTGTTTTGGGGGATTCAGCTTAGACGTTAGTGGGTTATCTGGGACTGAATTATTTTAAAGAGTAATGAATAGATGTGTGATATTATTAGGAGAGATATTGAAGGACAGCTGTGTGTCTTCAGCATATTGATGGCATGATATGCCTAAATGGTGGCCGTCACCAAGAGGTTCTAGAAGAATGAAGATGAGGGGTGGTAGGCAATGGCGTAGCAAAGGTGTCTCAGACACTGCTGCAAGCATGGAACTGGTTTTTCCTTCTCCTCATTTGAGTAGTAAAAGACACCAATAACTGGAGTGTCGTGGGTCCCTCAAAACACTACAGATAGATATGCCCATGGATAGGTGAAAGAATAGACCTGTGGATGATAACATGCTTCAGAGAGAGATTGTCACCTTTTTTATTTGTGAGAACAGTGCTGCAAATAGAAGACACTTGCTATGAGAGTTCCTCCTCTACACATGTGATCCCTAATTGTTTCAAGCATTACTTTGTGTTTTACCTTGTCTAAGGATGCTGACAAATCTAATAAGATCAACAGACCAGCTAGTGTAAAAGACTCCTTAGGAAACCTCCTCCTCCTGGGGTATGCCTATCTCAGTAAGGACACCTGGCCTGGAATATGATTGCACATCTACCAGTAGGTGTACTGTATGAGTCTTGTATCCCCTCCAGTTGTTAAGCACTTCGTCCAGAAAAGAGTGGCTCGAAATGGGAGGAAATATTTATTTCTCCTGGATCTCCAGTGTCATTATGCAATATGGGTTTGACTTTTACAACTGTTAAACAATTAGGAAACTCTTACTTATACCATTATTAGGTATAGATCTTTGCAAATTCTCATTTAACTTTGAATGAACATAGCTTAAAATGAACTCACGTTTTTCCCATTGTGCTCAGATGTGTTGCTTTTAAATCAACCACATTTGCTGGAAGAGTATACTTTCCAGATGTAATTCCCAACATATTAAACATCTATCGGCCCATCTTTGGCATATGCATAAAACATACACCCTGAAGTTTGCAGCAATTGAAGCTGTTGGCAATAAATATGTCAAAATCAATCCTTGCTGGAGATTGGATTTAAGAGGGACTCTAAAAGATTCACTTTCACTTTATTTAAAATCCTTTGCATTTGCACTACACCCTAGGTATTTCAGAATGCCATGATCCCAAATGTTAAACGAAGCAGAAGGATCAAGGGACATTAGCAGGACAGACCCCTCTATACGATTTCCTTGAAATTATCCTGCATGTATAGATGCAGGTTAAATGCCTGCAAACGTAGACAGACTGTTAGGATTTTTATGGAAACACTGTATAGCTAATGAGCTAATTTAGGGAAAGGAGCTTATAACTAGGAAGGGGAACAGTGGAAGAGCTCTCACCAAGTTAATCAATCGAGTGCTAAGAAAATAAAGGAAGGTTCTGTGAGGAAGCTGTGGTTCAAACTTCCCCAAAGAACATGCATGTAAAGTATTTTTAGTAACACCAAGACAGCAAATAAACTAGATACATTTACCAAACTAATTAAGCAAAAAGGAAAAAAAGTAGAACTATTTCTGGGGCCAAGCCAATGGGGTATGCATAATCCTTAGCTGTCCGGCAATGGAGCAAGGTCAAGTAGAGGCTGGTGGTTTTCCCATGTAAAGTTCTGTGGAGGGCTGACACGTAGGCACCTTTTGTGGCAGACTGACATTGAGTGAGAGTCAGCTAGGGAAAGGAGGTTTGTCCCGGTCAACTGTTTTTCCTTCAGACTCGTAATCCTTTTCGCAGATCAAAATTATTCAGGGGGGAAGGCCTGTATACTGTAGTGTATAAGGTTCCAAGAAGTAGAATACCATCTTTTTTGCAGTCCCACAGTAACTTCAAACTTTGAGCTCAAAAGCTATAAATAGGGCAAGTTACAACTTTACCAGCAGTTTAAAATCTTCTTCCTAAATGATCCAATCGCTCTCAAGCATTCACAAGCTCTCTGGGAGAATCCAGGGCATTGATTTCAAGCAAGCCTCTAGTGGTTTCATACAGGAGCACAGCCACCAGTACAGTCCCACCTGGGTCTGATGGTTTTCTCAAGGCAGCACAGCACACTCTAACGGAGCCCACTCCCTCGCCCCCGCCTCCCCCGCTCACTGCCTCAATGAGGAGTCAGTCAACTGTAATGTCTTCTCTAAGAGAAGTCCAGTTAACAAGAGTTAGCAAGAGACCAGTTTCCATGGAGCATGAGATTGACGTGCAGGTCTGTAGATTCAAGAGTTGGTAGTATTCCTCAGACCTGTCTCAGCCTATTCTGGTGTTTTCAGCTTCAAGCAGCATTCTGATTTCCAGGTACTGGAAGGTCCACTTTATAAGAGTAACTGAGCAGTGTTGATGAAGAAGCCTGAGCATACACTTGCAAAGTTCCAGTACTGTTCTCTCTGAAATTATGCAGCACGTTTTCTAACGTATGACTAAAAGCATCACCATTCCAATATGGTGCAATGGGCTCAAACACCAGCTCACCTGTGTTTACTCATCCACGTCTCCTTCAGCCACACCACCGAATTCCTCTGGACCGACCACCGCAGCATCCACTTCACCTTCCAGAAACCCACCACACACCACCACACCCAACAGATCCCACGCCGCTGCTGGAGCAAAGTCACCGAAGACCAACTACGGGCAAACCTCGCTCTCAGCCCACCCTCCAACCCATCCAACACCAACGACGCTGCCTGCAACCTCAGACGATTGATAGACGACTGTGCCAACACCCTCGCCCCGCTGAAAAAACTCACCTACAGTGACACCACCAAAAGAGCCAGCTGGTTCACCCCGGAACTCCTAGCTTCCAAGCGTACCTGCCGGAAACTAGAGAAGAAATGGCACAGTGAAAAGACACCGGACAGCCACGCAGCCCACAAAGACGCCATCCGTAACCACCACCACCTCATCAGGTCCGCCAAGAGGATCTCCTTCAAAGACCGCCTCGACAACAACGCACACAACAGCAAGGAGCTCTTCAACATCGTGAAGGAACTCTCCGACCCCAGCTCCAACACCAATGACATCCCGCCGTCGCAAGCCCTGTGCGACTCCCTCGCCACCTTCTTCCACCGCAAGATCACCGACATCCACGACAGCTTCAACACCCAGACAGCCCCAACTGAGACCGATGCACCAGACCCGCCGCACACCATCGACCACGACCCCTTGCCAGCCTGGGCCAGCGTGAACATCGATGACACCATCAAGACCATGAGCACGATACACTCCAGCTCCCCGTCAGACCCTTTCCCGCACCACATCTTCAACAAAGCCAGCAGCTCCTTCGCACCCCACCTGCGCAACGTCATCAATCTCTCCTTCGAGACCGCGACCTTCCCAGAGAGCTGGAAACACGCCGAGATCAACGCCCTACTCAAAAAACCCAAGGCGGCCCCAAGAGACCTCAAGAACTTCCGGCCCATCTCCCTGCTTCCGTTCCCAGCCAAGGTCATCGAGAAGATCGTCAACAGACAGCTAACCCGATACCTCGAAGAAAACAGCATCCTGGACCCATCCCAGTCAGGGTTCCGCAGCAACCACAGCACTGAGACTGCCCTCATCGCCGCCACCGACGACATCAGGACCCTGCTGGACAACGGTGAGACCGCAGCCCTCATCCTGCTGGACCTCTCCGCCGCCTTCGACACTGTCTGCCACCGCACTCTACGCGCACGCCTCCACGACGCAGGGATCTGAGACAAGGCCCTGGAATGGACCACCTCCTTCCTCGCCGGCAGAACCCAGAGAGTCCGCCTCCCACCATTCCGATCCGAAGCCTCCGAGATCATCTGCGGCGTACCCCAGGGATCATCCCTCAGCCCAACACTGTTCAACATCTACATGGCCCCGCTCGCACGCATCACCAGACAGCACGACCTCAACATAATCTCCTACGCCGACGACACTCAACTGATCCTCTCCCTCACCAAGGACCCCTCACCGCCAAATCCAACCTCCACGAAGGAATGAAGGCCGTCGCCGACTAGATGAAGAACAGCCGACTAAAGCTGAACTCGGACAAGCCGGAGGTCCTCATCCTCAGCTCCAACCCCTCAGCCTGGGATGACTCCTGGTGGCCAACGACACTGGGGGCAGCCCCGACACCCACCGACCACGCACGCAACCTGGGAGTCATCCTCGACTCAACGCTCTCCATGGCCAAACAAGTCAATGCGGTCTCCTCCTCCTGCTTCAGCACCCTCCGCATGCTTCGCAAGATCTACAGGTGGATCCCGACAGCTACAAGAAGAACAGTCACCCAGGCCCTCGTCAGTAGCAGACTCGACTATGGGAACGCCCTCTACGCGGGAGCCCCGGCCAAGCTCATCAAACGACTGCAACGCATACAAAACGCCTCCGCACACCTGATCCTCGACGTACCACGCCACAGCCACATCACCCCCCACCTGAGGAACCTGCACTGGCTCCCCGTCGACAGGAGAATCTCCTTCAAACTCCTCATCCACGCTCACAAGGCACTCCACAAGACCGGCCCAGCCTACCTCAACAGACGACTCTTCTTCTACGTCCCCAACCGCCAGCTCCGCTCCGCCGACCTCTCCCTCGCCACCGTCCCTCGCATTCGAAGAACAACCACCTGCGGCAGATCCTTTTCCCACCTCGCCGCCAAGACCTGGAACACCCTCCCACTCAGCCTACGACAGACCCAAGACCTACTGACCTTCAGGAGGCTACTCAAGACCTGGCTGTTCGACCAGTAGCGGCACCCCCCCCCTTTTTTTCCCCAGCGCCTTGAGACCCTCGCGGGTAAGTAGTGCGCTCTACAAATTCATTGATTGATTGATCCACACCACCCATGGGCTTGTCATTATAATTGAGTACCACCCTCTTTTCAACAGGGGAAACCTACTCAGGCTGGTCTTTTCCCTTTGGTAACGCCTCCCACAAGTATTTCTTTGGGAGGACTTGTTTTGAAAAATCCTTTCTCATTTTATGGGATTTATAAATGTACACCTGAAAAGATGTGCCATCTGGGAATGTCAAATGTCATGTGACTATTCCTAAGGCTTCTATTCTCTTTTCGTGGAGCTCTCCATAGTGGAGACGTTCACTCCAGGGCAAGGGAGCACTCTGTGCAACCACACAGGTTTCTGTTTTCACCATTGTGACATCTTCCCCACTGACTGACAGTTTCCTAGTAGTCTGAACGGCTTCATCTGCAATATATAATGATTGACAGATATTAGACAGAGACACAGAATTAGTTGATCCCCAGATTACATTGATTTCTGATAGAGTAGCGGTTTTCATTTGCCTGTATTCATTTATTGAGCCTTTTGGAGCATGGGATTATTTATATACTAAATTCAACTACAACATATTCCTATTCCAAGGATTATAGTTTCTGTTTGATAAACAAAAGGAGGACTGCACCAATTTTTTGAACTTTTAAAAAAAAATGGGGTTTGACTTTATTTTAAATATACCCAATCAGATGTAAGTCAAGGTACAATTGGATAATATGGGTCAAAAACCTCTGAGATTTTACACCATCATCATACTTAAGCAAGGTTGTATACTTGTTCCTTGTCTTTTTAACTTATTTGTTTGATTTTCCTGGTCTGCTTTATTTGAGAAAGTACTACCCCCAAATAAGTGGTGTAGAGGTCACTTTAATTTCATACTCTGTTGATCTAGTGATAGTTTGTGAAGGTGTCTTAACCTAAGTAGGAAATAGCACTATCGCGTCTCTGTTAGTACAGACATATGCAGGCTAACATACTTTGCATGTTTTTTGTTTAAGCTTTAGGCAACTGGACTTTTTGGACTTCAATGCGCACTTTATTGTTAATTAATTTGATGTTAGGCCAGCTTAAGCATATCAAAAAAGTTTCTTCTAAGATATTTATACAACAGCTTGGCTTACAGTAGTACCGGGATGCTCACAGCCCTTGTTGCAATGTTTTGCAAAATCCCCCTACAGGATACGCAAAGGCACACTGCGTCCTACTGCATCTCACATGCGAATTTGACATATATGCCATTTGCACAGCTTTTGCACAGCTTTACTGTGGGCTTCTCTAAAAGCCAAATACTGTGACTGGTGTTTGCCAATTAGCTGCTATATTTTAGGGGTAAAACACCTGTACTGAGATGTGTTCAACAGCATCACCGTACCCAGTTATTTTCGTTGGACTGGAGCTTGCAGTGGTGTGATTTATAGAGATTCAGTATTTATGACCAGACAGTGGAGCTGGTAAAGTTCAAGGATGTAATGTCTTCTGCAGATACAGGCACTTTGGGGTCGATTCCGATCCTGGCCGGAAGCGCACCTAACAGTATTCGTCCGGAAAAAAACCAAGGCGAACGCGTGTTTCCCGACCGATTCGAACAGTCGTCCGAACGAGTAAGTAAAAAACCAAGGCGACGCGTGTTTCCGGCCGATTCGAACAGTCGTCCGAGCGAGTAAGTACGATGCACATAACAGCCCAGATTCCCGAGTGAGCCGTACTCACCAATTCCAGCTCCTGT